>MU619769.1:0-184918 GCA_025201785.1 Xylaria longipes
TTAATTTTAATTTTAATTTTAATTTTAATTTTAATTTTAATTTTAATTTTAATTTTAATTTTAATTTTAATTTTAATTTTAATTTTAATTTTAATGTTAATTTTAATTTTAATTATTAACTTATTACATTTATTAATATATATTATTTTTATTATAAATTAACTACTAGCTTAGTTAAATTTTAGTTTTATAACAAATAGCTATTAAATTATAATAAATTAAATTAACTTAATATTAAACTTATTAATATTTAACATTAGTTAAGCTATTTTAAATAAACTTAAAGTATTTATATAAATAATTTAAAAAAGTTTCTAAATAGTTAAAAAAGGTTTTAATAAAGTTTAAAAAAAAATTAATAATATATTAATATATATTATAGCTAAATAAGTTTTTATTTTTTATTTTTAATACGTTAGTTATTACTAATTTATTTTTAACTTAGCTAGCTATTTAGTAGCTGTTTTTAAATAAAGTTTTATTTTTTTAATATTTTAGTTATATTTTATAAAAATCTTTTTTAGTTTTAAATTTTTTAACTTTAAAATTTAAATAATAAAAATAACGTTATTATATATATATAAAATATTAAATATATAAAAAAAAACGCTTGCTTTATACCTTTTAATAATATTTATATAAATATTATTATTAAAAATTTCCTTAAAATAGTTTTTAAACTTAAACGTTTTTTTAAACCTAGGTTTAATAATATTTTAACCTAGTTAAGTTATATTTTTTTATATTAAATAAATTATAAAAAAATAGCTTTATTAAAGCTTATAAAACTTATTAATTAAAATATTTATAATAATTAAAACATAATATAAAAATATATTTAGTTTTTAATTTATAAAATATTATTTAAATATTATTATATATATTAAATTAATAAATAAAAATATTATAAAACGCTATAACTATTTTAATAATAACCTTAATTTATTTATATATACTAGTAATATTTATATAATCTTATATTTTTATTTAACTTTTATTAAAAAAACCTAGTAATAAGATTTATTTTATATAACGATTAAAAAATTAACGTGCTTATTACACGCTATTATTATTAAACCCTATAATTATTATACCCTAGCTATTATTAATTTATACCAAGCTTTAACTTTATTAGTTAAGCTTTTATATTTTTAAAATAACTATTATATTTATAAATATTATTTTTTATAACCTTTAGCTATTTTTTTTACTTATTGCTTTTATAATAAAAGTATTATTTTACTACTTGTTTTATAACCTTTTTTATAATATTCTGTTTAAGCTTTTATAACTAAACTAATATAATTTATTATTAATAAAAAACATCCATTATAATACTACTTTAACCGCTTACTAAATTATTACTAATAATATATTTAATAAATACTTAATAACAAACCAAGCTAATAAACGCTAGGTTTAATATATTTATAATAACTTATTTATTAGTATTAAATATTAATTTTTTAACACCGCTTAATATTAACTTTTTTTTTTTAACTTTAACCATATATTTAAAAATATTATACTTAGTTATCCTTAGTTTTAAAAACTAAGCTTTTTTTTATTAATATTTTAACTAGTATACCGAAAAAATATATAAATAAAGCTAAAAAAAAAATTATATATAAAGTTAAGCGGATTAGTTTAATAATAGCTAGTAAAATTATTATAATTTATATATATTATTAAAAAGCTGGTTTATAAATTAGCACCAGTTTAAAACTTCTATTTTAAGCTATTATATTATAATATATATATTTAGCTTAATATATAGCATATATTTAATATTTAACGTAAACTAAAAATAGTTTAAAAGTAATATTATAGTAGAGTATAAAATTTATTATAATATTAACTAGTTAATTAATAAAATTAACTTATATAATAATACTTATATTATTTTTAATAATTATTAGTTTATTATTATATTAAAAAGCGGCAGCTATATTATTTACGTCCTATTTATAATTAAAATAAATATATACGAATTTTTTATATAGTTTTATAATATACTAATACTATAACTATAATTATAGTAAACACCTGCTGTTAATATATTAATTAATATTCCGCTTAAATTTTTATACGCTTATTTCGCTTAAGCTATTTTATTACTATTAAAACTTTTTATTATTTAATTTTTTATTAGTTGTTATATAGTATGTTATATTATATAAAAATTATTAAATAATAAAGTTTAAATATTTTATTAATATTACTTAAAAGTTTAAAGCTAATATATTAAATATATTTTAGTTATAATTAAAGTTATAGTTATAGTTAAAGCTAAAGCTAAAATATAAATATTAAAAAAAAATAACGTAGTATAAAGGTATATTTAGTTTTTTATTCGTAAAATAATTTATATTTAATAATATTTTAATTTAAACAAGTTAAACTCTTTTATATTAAATAAAATATAAAAAAGCAGCTTTAATAAAGCTTATAAAAATTATTACTCGGGTTAAAAAAAATAATAATTATAATAAAAAATAAACTAATATATTTATAAAATAAATTAAATTTATAAATATAAACTTTTAATAATTAAATATAAAACTAGCTTTTTTTAGCTATTTTTATTATATTTATTTTAACTACTCCGAACTATTTTATATATTAAAAGCTAAACTTAAAAGTTATAAAAATAAACTCATAGTATTTTTTTTATATATTTTTATAAATTTTAAAATAATAATATTAAATAATTATAAATAACTATTAATAATTATATATAACTAAATAATATAATATTTTATTAAAATATTAATTATATATTAATTTTTAAAACAATTTTAAAAAATATAAGCTTATTATTTAATATTTTAATAATTAATTATTTTATTAATTATAAAAGCTTTATAACTTTAGTTTTTACTATTATTAATTATATTAAAATAAATTTAAATAAATATTACGTTTTATAATTTAAAATATTAAAATTTACTTTAGGTGCTAAAAAGTTCGTAATAACTTTATATATAAATAAAAAATAAAATAGTTGGATTAAAAACGTTAAATTTATTATTAAACCATTTTATAAATAAACTATATTATTTAACTTTTTTTAAATTAAAAGGTTAGTATAACTACTATTAATTATATATAAAAAACTTACCTAGTTTATATATATACTTTAAAGCTTATTATTTAGGTTATTAGCCCTTAAACGTTAGTTTTTAACTTTATAACGTTATTTTTTAGCTTTTTAACGTTGTTTTTTAGCTTTTTAACGTTATTTTTTAGCTTTTTAATATTATCCTTTAGCTTTTTAATATTATTTTTTAACCCTTTAATATTAGTTTTTAGTTTTATAATATCAGCCTTTAGTTTTATAACCTTAGCTTTTAGTTTTATAATATTGTTTTTTAGCTTTTTAATATTAGTTTTTAGTTTTATAACGTTAGCTTTTAATTTTATAACGTTGGTTTTTAATTTTATAATATTAATCTTTAGCTTATTAATATTGTTATAAACTAGTATAAAACTTTTGTTTATTTTCTGCTTTAAAAGATTAAAACTAGTAGTTATATTTTATTTTAAACGTTTTAAACTATTAAAAATAACGTTTTTATTAACAACTACTAAAATATTTTAAAATAATATAAACTATTTATTTAATTTAGCGTAGTTTTAAATAATACTATTAATTTTATTAAAAATAATATTATAGTTAAGCTGTAGAAGTTAAAATGTTATTATAGTAGTATTAATAATTAATAAGTAAGTATAAAAAAAAAATTTTAAAAAAATATAAAAAAAAAAAAAAAAAAAATTAAATAGTTAAAAAATTAAAGTATTGTTTTAAAATATATTTTATTTTTATTATATAAAAATTAATAAAACTATAAAACGTTTTTAAATATATTTATAATAGTTTAACTATATTTAATTATACTAATTTAGTTTAGTTTAGTTTAACTAAATATAGCCGAGCTTAATTAAGCTTAGCTAATTAAATTTATTTATTTATTTTAATTATTTATAAAAATAGCGGCGTACTTAAGCTTAAACAAATATATTTAAACACTTAAATATAAAGTATATAATAGCTAATTTTAAACACTATATAAACTTTATAAAAAAAAATATATAATAACTTTATATAAGTATTTAATAAGTTAGCTAAACTTTATAAAAAAAAAATATAAATTAATAAAATATGTTTTTATATTAGCTATAATATTATTAAAATAATATATATATTTAAGTAAATAAACAACTATAACTTTTTAATTTTATTTTATTTTATTTTTTTTTTTTATTTTTTTTTTATAATATAATTAATTAATAATTATTATTTATTATTATTTAATATTATAAATATATTAATATAAACAGTTATAGCTTTTTATTAACTATAGCTAAAATAGCTGCAACAGTTAAACATTAATGTTATATTAGCTAATATTATTTATTTTAAATATTAAATTTTATTATATTAAAATATCCCGGTATTTAATTAAAATTAATAAATTATAATAGTTTTAAATTAAATTAAACAATAATTAAATCGGATTAAAAAACAATTAAATAAAATTAACTAGCGATTAAATAAAATTAATTAATAATTAAATTAATTAAACTTATATATAATATTTATATAAATATTAAAATAATAAAAAATAAATAACGAACTAACTTAAGCTAAAAAAGTATAATTTATTCGCTTAATTAATAAATAACTAAATAATAATATTAAACTAAGCTTTTATGTTTTTATATATATTAAAAAATAAAAGAATTGCTAAATCTTTATAAATTATTATAAAGCTGCGAAACCTTTTAAATAAATATATTTAATTTAATAATAATAAAGGTTGTTTTAATAAATATATAAAAAATAAATTTAATAAAATCTTAAAAAAACTAAACTAAGTACTTATAAAGCCGGTAAAAAATAAGCGTACTTAATTAAGCTTATAAACTAAAATAAATATATAATAGGTATAAAAGTACTTGTTATAAAGGGCTAAATAAAGGTTAAAGTTATAGTTTGCTAAATTATTAAATATTAATAAAATAAAAAATATTAAACTTAATTAATATATTTAAAAAAAAAATTTTATAATATTTAAAAGTTTTATAATAGTTATTTTTTTATTAATATATTTAAAAAAAGAATTTAGCCGGTATAACAAATATAATAAACAATATTTAAATTATTACTTTATATAAATAGTTTATATTAATTATGTTTATTTTTTTTATAATATTCTTTTTATAATATTAATACTATGTTAAAGCTTAATAATATTATTATTATTTAATATTTAATATTATTATTACTGTTATAAAATTTATTTTTAACCTAGATTTAAACTTTTATTAAATTTATTTTTTAAAATTTTAATATTTAATATATTAACTTTTAAACAATAAAACTATATAAATTATATAAAAAAAATCAGGTTAAATAGCTAAAAGGTTTTTATTTTTTTAAAATAACGTAGTATAATATTTTTATTAAACTAAGAAGTTTTTATACTATATAATTACTTTAATTATTATTTTATTACTAGGTTTTTAAAGGATATTTAAAATATAAATAAATTAAATTTAATAATAATAACTTTAATAAAAAGCTATTAGTATTATTATTATTAATAAAAGGGTTTTATTTTGTTATTGTTTTTTAAAAGTTTTTTTTACTGTTTTATTAAAGCTATAGCTTTATTTTTTATTTATATTTATTTTTACGCGCGATCGCTTTTAAAAGTTGTTAAATTTTAATTATTTTGCTAAGTCTAGTAAATTATTATAGGTTTAGCTTATTAATAATTTTTTACTTTAACTTTTAGTTATAATAAATAATTAATTTTCTAGTTTTAAATAAAAATATAAAAAAAAACAAAAAAATAGTTTAAATAATATAAATAAAAAAGAATTTTATAATATAACTAAAAATAATAATAGTAATATAATAATTAAATAAAAAATCCGGTATAACTATTAATATATAAACAATTAAACTTTAATTATATTTTAAAAAAAAAATAAAACTTTAATTAAAAATATTATAAATATTATTCTTAAAGCTATTAAGTAATATTTAAATTAGTTATTTTATACCGCTTGCTTAATAAATACTTATACTTTATTATAACCTTTATTAATAAAGCTTTTTTTATTTAAGTTTATTATTTATTTATAGTTAATTATCCTATATTTATATAGCTAAATAAATAAATATTTATTTATATATTTAATTTATAAATTATTAACCTATAAGCCTACTATTACTATATTATAGCATAAACCTTTATTTAAAAAAATTTTTTTTCTTTTTTTTTTCTTTTTTTTTTAAGTTATATTTAAGTTTTATTTACAAGCTCGTTTTCAGGTATTTTATAACTTAAATAATATATTTATTATTAAATATTAGTTTGTTAGCCTTTATACTGTTTATATTAATATTATATAAAAATAAAATATTAGTTTTAATAGTTTTAATATTACTTTCGCTTTTATATAAATATTTTAAAGTTAAAGCAAATATATAGCTAAAACCTAAAAATAAAATATTATATATAAGTTAGCACTTATTTAATTATATATAAAATATATTAAACTAAGTTATATATATAAGTAATTATATTTATTAAATTATATTAATTTAATTTAAATTAATTTATTATATTTAACCCGAAAAAAATCCACGGATTAATTATATACGCTTATAACTTTTTATAAATAAAAATAGTAAAAAAAATTCTATATTTAGCTATATTAAAAAGTGTAGCTATAGATAGCCTTTAAGTCGGCAGCTATTTAATAAAAAATTTTAATAAATATTTAACCTTCGGTTTTTTTTTAAATATAAAAATTTATAATAAGTTTTTAAAGTAAAAATATTCTTTTTTTTAGCTGCTAGTTTATAGCTAAGTAAAAAAAAAAAAAAATATATAATAAAATAAATAATTTATACTTTTAAAGCATATTAAATATAACACTTTTTATTATTTGTTTTTTAATTAAGTTATTAAAATATAGTAATTTTAGCTATAGTTTTAATTTAAAAATAAATAAACCGTTTTATAAATAAATAAAACTAATAAATAATAAAATTATTCGGAAACTTTTTATATCACTATATTATAAATATAAAAATTTTAAAATATTTTATATTTTTTTTTTTTTTTTTAATATTTTAGCTATATACTATATTTTTAATAAGTTTATATAGCTACTATTTAAGTAAAAGCTATATTATAATATTAAAGTAATATAAGTAGTACTTAAGCTAATAAAATTTAATAAAAATAAAAAATAAAAAACTTTTATATTATTATTTATACTTAAACCTATATACTTGCGTGGACTTTTTTAGTATATTATATTAGCTTATAATTAAATAGCTTTTAAAATAACTAAGTAGCTAGTTTTAACTTATTATATATAATAGCTTGATAACTTTTTAAATTAATAGTTTTATTTAAAGTTATAAATAATTAACTATAGTAGGGATTTAAGGTAGTATTAAAAAGCTTTAATTTTAAAAGTTTAAAATTAATTATATTTAAAAATAATAATAATTAATATTAAAACTTATTGTTTTTTTTTTTTTTAAGTAAGTATATTTAAAACTTTTTATATTTTAATATTTTTATTTTTCCCTTAAGCAGCTTACTTTAATTTATTTATAATAATAATTATATATAGCTTGTTATAATAATATAATATATTTTTTAAAAATATTTATAACTATTTTTTAGGTAAGGTAAATAATAGCTTAAATATTTTATTATTCCTGCTTTAAGTATTAAAAAATAAACAGCTAAGCGTTTTAAATATTTTTAACCGTAAAATATATTTTTATATTTATAACTATTATAACTAAAGATTTTTACTAAGTGTTTTAAAAAATTTTAATTTTAAAATATGTTTTTATATTTATAATAGTTATAATTAAGGATTTTTGCTAGGTTTTATGCTGTTTTTAATAACTATAATATTATTTTTATAACTAAAATAAAATATATAAAGATTTTATTTAAGTTAAATATTAAAACTTTTATTTAATTTAGTTTAATTTTTATAATATTTTTTTTAATAAAAGGGAAGTTTTTGTTTAAATTCGGTTAAAATATTTTATAATATTTTATTATTTTATTTTAAACAATTAAAACAATGTTTAAGTTAAACATATTAATATATTCGGTTATTTTATTTTATAAAATAGCTTTTTTTTTTTTTTACATAACGTTAAATAAGTTGTTTATTTTAGCTTAGTATTTTAAAAACTAATACTTTTAGTTTTTATAAGATTATAATAAAATAGTTATTATAAAATAATAAAATTTGCTATATATTTTTAATAAAAAAGTTTTTTATAGCAGATTATATATACTTAATATAATATATATATATATATAAATATATATAAAGTTTTTTATTTATTAGTTAACTTATTTTTTTTTATTAATAGTAAATTATTCTTTATATTTTAAAAAAGCTATAAGGGGGCGTATATAATAACTGCTTAAAAAGTAATATAGTTATAGTTATACTTAGTCTTTTAGTATTTATTTTAATATATATTTTAGTTAAACGATTTTATTTAAAATAATTTAATTAATTAAAATATAAAACCTTATATTTATAACTTTACTAATATTTTATATAAATATAGTTATTTATTTTGTCCGTAGTATTTTTAAACATTAAATATAAATACTATTATATATTATTTTAATACCGGGGTAAACAGCTTTTTTTAATAATAAAAAATTTAAATAATATTTTAATGTTATATATTATAATATTAAAAATAATAAAATAAAAAGAATATATATATATAGCTAAAAACTAGCCTACGAAAAAACTAAAACCTTTTTATATAATAATATAAATTTATACCTACTTTTTATATTAAATATAGCTAGGTTTTATTAAATATTATATAAATATTATATTATACTTGTTTTTTTTTTTTTTTAGCTAAAAATAATTAAAATTAATATTAAAACTTTTATTTTTTATTATTTTTTTTTATTAAATAATATATAATAAAATATATAATTTTTTAACTATTTTACTTATATAAATAAATTTAATTTTTTAAAAAATGCTTAAAATATTTACAAGGTTATAAAATAAACTTAAATATTAACCTTATTTAACTTATAAAAAAATACGCTTTAATTATTTATATTAATTTAATTTATAATATTAAATATAAACTAACTTATTAAAAATATTTTAAATTTTAAATTTTAATTAATATTTATAATAAATAAAAACGTTTAAAATAATATAATTAACTTTATAGTTTTAAATATTACTTTATTATTTTAATATATTATTAATAATATAAATCTTACTTTTTAAAACTTTTATAATAAAATAAGCTTTAAATTAGCTAATGTTTTCTTTAAAGCTTTTTTTATAAAAATAATAGCTAATAACTTATACCTTTATATTATTAATAATATAAATTTTATTTTTTAAACTTTTTATAATAAAATAAACTTTAAACTAGCTAATGTTTTCTTTAAAGCTTGTTTTATAAAAATAACAGCTAATAACTTAAACTTTATATAGTATCTGCTATATTTAAATATTTTATAAATTAATTATAGCGTATATATACTTTTAAACCTTTTAGCTTATTAAATTAAATTATTTAATACTTATATTTAATTTTTAAACACTTATATTTAAACTTTAAAAGTATAATATTAAAAAACTAATAATATAATTAATAAGCTTATAAACTAGTTTAAAAAAATAAAAAAATACTATTAAAAATTAAAAATAGCTATAATAAATAAAATTAAATAAGTTTTTATTAATTTTTTTAAATAATAAATAATTAATAGTTTAGTTATATAAAAGTAAATATAAATATTATAATATAATAGTTTTTATTTTAAATATTATTATAATATTTTATAAATTTTTTTTTTTTTGTTTTTTTTTTATTAAAGCTTTTAATTATAAAAAATATAATTTAAAGTGTTTTTTTAAGTTTAACAGGTTATAGTTTTTTTAATTTTTATAAATAGCTTTATATTTTTTTATAGTGTTAATATTTAGTATATTTTATATACGTTATTTACCCCAGCTTTATATAGCTATATATACTAGCTACTATACTATAATATAAAACTAAATACTTAAGTATTTAACTAATACAGCAAAACATTTATAGTAAGTATTTAAGTACTTAAAAATCCTTATAAGCCTTTTTCTTTATAATTTATGTTTTTAAGTTAATATATATAATTATAAATTTATAACTTTTAATTTAAATCGGATAAACTTTTTATACAGCTTAATAATTAAAACTTAATAAAGCTAATTTAATATTTAATTAAACTAAGCTAAAGTTAATAAATATAAAAACTTATACTAAGCTTTATAATATAATAAAACTTGAATATATTATAATATATATATAAGATTTTAAAAATTATAAGTTTTAATATAACCTTTTTAAATTTATTTATTTTATATAAATTTAATAAGTTTATTTATGTTTTATTAATTATTTATACTTTATTTTTTTTTAACTGCTTGTTTTTTAGCTACTTATTTCCAGCGTTGTTTAATTATTATATGCTTTATATATAATCCGTAATATACTTTTATATAATTTTAAATATATTTATAACCTTTTAATAATATATTATAAATTTAATAATAAAATACTCCGTTTTTATTTAAATTAACTAAGTGCGTACTTTTAAAATATTTAACCGCGTTCTTTAAACGGTAAAACTCCTAATAATATTAATTAATATTTAAATTATCTAGCTTAAGCTTAAAAGCTTTATTAATATAAAAAAAATATTTTTTTAACTTTTAGCTAACCTTGTTAATAATAATAAACTTTTTTAATTTATTAAATTATTATTAACGTAATATATTTAAATTAAATAATTTAAAAAAAAAAATTAATAGTTTAGTAAAAACAAGCTTTAAAATATAAAGCTTGTTAATATAATAGTATGCTTTTACTGCTTAAATTACTGCGGCCCGCTTTTATTATTATATTTTTAGGTTTATAATAAATAATATTTTAAAAAACTTAATTAATTATTAATAAGCAGTAGTTATAAGCTAAACTAGCTAATTAAATAAAAAAAGTAAAGCTTGTTTTTAAAGTTATATAACAATATTTTATATAGTTTAATTTTTAGTTTATATTTTTTTATTCTTTATTATAATAAATTAATATAGCTATATTTAAATATAATAAAACTTTTTATATAAAACATCCTAAGCTTTCGCCTTAATTTTTATTTTTATTACCTTATTTTTTAAAATAATAATTTTAAAATATTTTTAAATAGCAGTTTTTTGCTTTATAAAAAGCTTTATATTTTATTAGTTATTTTAAAAATAACTATAGCTTATAACTTATTTTAATAGGTCCTGTTAAAGTATTAAGCCTGCGTAAACTGTTTAAACGTTTATATATATTTAATAATTAAAATAATACTACTAAAAAGTTGTTAAATTTTAATAGTTTAAAGCTAAGTTTTATAAAAAATTATTAATATTAATTATTTTAGTTAATATAAACATATAAAATAAATAAACAAAAAAAAGGTTATAGTTATTATTTTAATTTAAAGTATTATTAATATTATATTAAATACTATAATTAATTATATTATGTTTATATTTAACAAGCGTTTTAATATTAGTAAACCGTGCAGTTATTATTTTAATTTTAATAAAGCTTGTTTTTATTATAAATTCGCTTTTAGTTATAGCTTAATATAGTTATTAAAATATAAGTAAGTTATTAAACTTTGCTTTTAAAAGTAGTAAAAACTTATGCTTGCTATTATAAATATTTAGTCCGGTAAAAAAATATAAGTTGTTATTTAAGCTTTTATTTTTAAATATATAATAATAATAAAAGATTTTAAATAAAATAATATAAAAGCAAAAAAATAAGCTAAGGTTATAAATAATTTTTAGGATAAAAAAGGTTTTTTTATTTAAATTTAAATTAGCTTATAGGTTAAAAGCAGAGTAGTATATAGAACTAGATTTATATATTTAAAAGTAAACTAAATAAATAGTTAATATAGTTTGTTGTTAAAGTTATATACTAAAAATATTTAAATATTATTAAACCGGAGTTAATAAATTAAGTTTAAACAAAAGCTAGCGGGGGCTATTAATAAAAAGAATAAAATATTTAAAATATAAAATTTTTTTATATTAAACAATATATTTATAATACGTAAAATTATATTAAAAATTGTTTTTAAGTTATTAAAAAACTATATTTACGTTAAAAAACTATTTAAAACTTAAAATAAACAAAACTTAAATTAACTATAAAGCGATTTATTTTTTTATTGCTATTTAACTTATACTTTTTACCTATTTAATAAATAGCTTAGCATGTTAGTATTATTAACAAGTTAAAAGCTTTAATATAGGTTTAGTTATATTTTATATTTTTAAATAATTAATAAATTAATTAAGCTTATTTTTTTAATAGTTATAAAAAAAAACGCGAAAATTATTTTAAAACGTTTTTAAAAACGTTTTTTTTTTTAATCCTAAAAATAATCCTTTTATTTTTTCCGGTTTTTTAATTTAAATATTATTTATAAAAGCTAACTATTATAATAATATTAATATTATTAAAAACGTTTTTTTAATCTTTTTTAATAGTTTTATAAAACTTATTTATATTAGTTTTATAAAAGTTTAGCTTTAAAGTTAAATAATATTATTAATTTTTTTTATTATTATTTTTTTATTTTAAACGTTTATTTTATTTTTTTAAAATAGTATTTATAAACAAATATTTTTTTATTAGTTTTTTATTAGTAATTTTTTTAGTATTTTAATAAATATAGGTTATTTTAAAATAATATTTAATTAAGATTTTTATTATTAAAATCGGAATTAAAAAGGCTAATATTTTTAGTTTATATTATAATATTTATAGTAGCGCGTATATTTTATTAAAATAAAGTTATAAAAGTAGCGCGTTTTAAATTAAAAGCTATAAACTATAAAATATTTAAAAAATTAACTTTTTTAGCAAGGTTGTTTTTTTACTGCTGTTTTTATTGCTTAAAAACAAGCTATTACTTAAGAATAAGCTATTGTTTAAAAATAAGCTACTGCTTAAGGACAAGCTATTACTTAAGAATAAATTACTGCCTAAAAATAAATTACTGCTATAAAATAAACTATTATTAAAAAATAATATTAAGTTATATTTTAAGCTTAAATTAAATAATTATAAATTTAAATATAAATTTTAATTATAATATAAATAGTTATATAGTAGCAGTATTTTAAATATAAGCTTAAAAAGATTATAATAATAAAAATTATAATAACGGGTATAAACGTTATAAATAATAAAAAATTAAAGTTTAAAACTTTATTAAAAACAATTAAAATTAAAATTGCTTTATTTATAGAACTATTATAATAAATAAAAGCATAGTATTTAAATAGTTAAATAAAACTATAATAAATAAAAATATAGTATTTAAATAATTAAATAAGTCCGATTATTTTATTTATAAAACTATAATAAATAAAAGCATAATATTTAAGTATTTAAATAAAATATAAGCTTACTGTTGTAATTTATAAATAAAAACTTGTAAAAGTAATTATTTATTTAATATAAATATATTAATTTTTATATGTTTTTTAAAAGGTAAATTAATATTATTTTTTTACTTTTATTATTATATAAAAATTTTTTATAAGTATATGTTATGTTATTTTTAAACTATTCTTTTTTAAAGTTTTAATAATATAAAATATTTTAAATATTATAGCTAGTAATAGTTAATAAAATTATATAAAATAATATTTAAATATATAGTTATAAGTATATATTTTGTTTTATAATTAAAAAATATTTATTTTTAAAATATATTTTTAATAAAAATAACTGTTTTAACGAAATAAATATTTTAGCAAAAATAAATCGGATTAATAAAAATAAATTAAAAAATATTTTAATAAAAGCTACTTTATTAAAACTAAAATATTTATATTGCTAAAATAGCTACTTTTGTTAAAACTAAAACATTTACTTCGCTAAAATATTTATATCGTTAAAACATTTACTTTTAACAAGCTTTTATAAATATAATTTTAATTTACCTGCTAAAGCTCCCTTAGCTTACTTATTAAAGCTCCCCTAGCTTACCTGCTAAAGCTTCTCTAGCTTATTTTCCAAAGCTTCTAAGGGTCACTTTTTAAAGGTTACCTTTTAAAAGTTACTTTTTACAAGTTACTTTCCACAAGTTATTTTTTAAGTTTTTAAAATTTACCTTTTAAAAGTTAAAGTTACTTTTTAAAGCTTTTTTAGTTTATTTTTATTTATTAATATTTAAGCTAAAACATTTTACTATACTAGCTATAAATAAAACTTAATAATATATATAAGCTGTACTAGTTATAAATATATAAGATATTATTAGTTTAGTTTTTATAAAAGAAAAGCTAGCGTTATAATAAAAAAAAAGCAATAAAAAAAGCTTAATAATATATATAAATAATATATTGTTTTTTTTAAAAAAACGTATTTTTTTTATAAATTTATAGGTTACTATATATATTTACTAATTTAAAATCCTATAACCGAAGAGTATATTTTTTATATATTGTTTAATAGGCGTAAGTAGCTGCCGCATTATTAAAAAATTATATATTATTTTTTAACTACTATATACTAACCTAAACTATTTACGTTTATAACTATTAATTTAAACTTTATAGCAAGTTAAAAGCTTTTTTTATATAATTAAACATATAACTATAAAATTTAATAATTTACCCGAAAACAAATAAAGCTTTAAAAAATTTATTAAAAAGCTAAGTATATATTAAAAAACAAAACAAAAAATTGCCCAGCAGAAAAAACAAGTAGCTTAAAATATAACTTAAAAAGTAAAAAAATAAGTAGCTTAAAATATAACCTAAAAAGTAAATAAAAATATATAAAATACTGTTTAATAAGTAGCTTTAGCCGCTTAAAAAGCAGTTTAAATAATTTAACAAGCTTTACAGCAGCTTATTATATAAAGGATTTAACTTAAAAAAGCTGTTATTAATAGCACTTTTTAATTAAATAAAAAAAATTACAACGCCTTAGCTTTTAGCAGGTTTAATATTTAATTATTTATTTATTATAAGTTTTTTTTTTTTTTTTTTAAGCTGCTTGTTAAGTATTAAATAAAACAAAGATTAAAAACTTCTTTAAAGATATTAATATAAGCTAGGTGTATTTTATAAATATATATTATTATACGGGCTATAAAAACTATTTTATTAGCTATATATAAAAAAAAATAGTTTAGTTAATTAATTTAAATCAAGTTATATCCTAGGTTATGCTTTTTTTGCTACGCTTAATTAATTAACTATATTAAAAGTATAAAAATATACGTTTAAGTTTATATAGCTATTACTATTATATATATATTTATTTTTTATATAAAATAAATATATTTTTAATATTTTTACTATACTACTTTTTATTAATTAATTAATTTTTGTTAGATTTTAGATATTTAAATGTAAGCCTGCTATAAGTTACTTAAAAGCTTTTAATTAATTAATTGTTATAAAAGTATAAGTTTAAGTTTGCATAGCTATTATTATTATATATATATTTATCCTTTATATAAAATAAGTATATGTTTAATGTTTTTACTATGCTACCCTTTATTAGTTAGCTAATATCCACTTAAATAAGCTATAATATAGGTAAATATATAGTATGTTTAGGTGTACTTGAGCTAAATTATAAAAACTTGGCTATAATTAGCTTAAAAAGTAAATTTTAAAAGTTTAACAACTTGTTTTATTAAGGGGTGCTGTAATAAAAATTATAAAAGAACTTTTTATTATATTTAATTTATTAATAAAATATTATATTTTTTATTTTAATTTTAATTATTTAAAACTAGTTATAAATAATAATTAATAATAATAAATATAAATTTATATTATATATAATAATTAAACTTATTATAATTATTTATTAGTTTAATATTATTATAAATAAACTATTTATAAAAATATATTATTAAGTTTTTAAAATTTAATATATAATTATATTAATAATTTATTAAAAATAATAATAAGTTATAAAAATATTAAAATAATCGCGATTTATATTATAAATTAAAATATTAACGTTAAATAATATTTTATATATTTTTATTAATTTAAAACCTTTATAAATTATATATTATATTTTATATTTTTAATATATTATATATAATTATTTAAGCTTTTATTTTTATTATTTATAAATAAATATTATAATAAGTTTATTTTATTTAACTAAAATATATTTAACGTATTTAGTTTTTAATAATAAATATAAAAACTAAAGTAATATTTTAAGCTAAAATATAAAGCTATTTATTATAAAAAAACCTTTTATTATATTTAACTTATTAATAAAATATTATATTTTTAATTTTAGTTTTAATTATTTAAAGTTTATTATAAACGGTAATTAATAATAATAAATATAAATTAATATTATATATAATAATTAAACTTATTATAGCTGTTTATTAGTTTAACGTTGTTATAAATAAACTATTTATAAAAATATATTATTAATCTTTTAATATTTAATATATAATTTTATTAATAATTTATTAAAAATAATAATAAGTTATAAAGCTATTAAAATAATTATTATTTATATTATGAATTAAAATATTAATATATATAATATTAATATTAAACTATTAAAAAATAACTAATATATATAACGTTAATAGTTTGTTTATAAAATATATTATTAGCTATAAAATAATTTATTATTTATAGCTTTAAGCTTATAAAAGTAAACTAAAAGAAAAAGCTATATATTTATAAATATTTTTGTTTTATAAAATAGTTAATATTATTTAGTAGAATAATAAAATATTATTAATTAAATAATTTTAATAAAAATAATTATTTAAATATATTATAATATTAAGTATTAAACATATATAAAAGGATTATTATTATAAAATATACCCTAGTATTTAAAATATATTTAAATAAGTGTAGCTAGCTATAATATAGTAAATAAATAATATATAAAGAATATAAAAGTATTTTTATATAGTAGAATTATAAAGTATAAATAAATAAAAAATATAAATAGCTATAATAAAAGTAAAAACTAAATAATTAAATTAAATAATAGCTAGTATTATAATAAAACTAATAAAAATATTTATTAATTATTTATTTGTTTAGCTAAAAAACAAAACTAAAAAAGAAATAAAAAAAAAATAAAACATAGGATAATTATAAAAGTAGTTAAAAAAAGCAGTTGCGCTTAAGAAAAATAGTTATGTTTAAAAAAAGTAGTTATATTTAAAAGCTAATAAATATAAGTTTAATATAGGATTAATTTTTTTTATTAAATATTATAACGTGGTTTATAAGCAAGTTATATATATAAACAAGTTACATACTTTTTACTACTTTATTAGGTTTAATTATTAATAACTTTATAACTAAAGCAGTTATTATTAAAAATTAATCAAATTTTAATTTATTATTTGTTTTTATCTCTTTATTACAAGTTTTTATATTATAGCTAGTTTTACTATATTATTTATAACGTTATTAACATAGTATATTTGCTTTATTACTACTATAATTTTTCAATATTTATAATTATATTAAATTTTACGTATTTTTTTTAATAATTAAATTAGTTATATTTTTTATAATAAGATTATTTTTATCCTATAAGCGTTTTTTTTTTGCTTTTTTAACGTTTATTTAATATTTTATTTATTTTATAAAACCTTTAGTTTTTATCGCTTATAAAGGTTAGTTAATATATTAATATTTAATTTAATTTTATAAACTAGTTAATAATATTTAAAATTAGTTTTAAAAAGTTTTTTTAATAACTAAAGATTTAATTTTTAATAAAAGTTAATTATACAGTTATTTTTTTAGCAGTTTTTAACGTTTAAACAACTTAAGGTTTAAATAAGTTAATAATATTAAAAATTAACGTTAATAACTATAACCGTATATTTAGCTTTAAAATTATAGCTTATAAATTATAAAATATTAATTTTAACTTTTAAAAACCTTTTAAAATATTTAATTTTATAAAAATAATATAGTAGGCTTTTTTAAACGTAATAAAAAACTCGGGTTTAATAATATAATTAATATATAATTTAATAAATTTATTAATTTAACAACCGTACGCTTATTTTAATATATTATAAAGCTTAACGTTAAATAGTTATATTAAATATAACAAATAAAAAGATAAAAAAATAGTTATAATATTTTATTTTTTATAAAACTTTTCGAACTTAGCTAATATATAACTTTTATATTAATTTAATATTAATAATTAATATACGCTTATTTATAACAGCTAAAAATATTTTTTAAAATATTTTATTTATTTTAATTTTATATTATTATTTATTTATTTATTAAAACTAATATTAAATATTTAATTTATTAAAAAGTTAGTATTTTTATATTAATATTAAAAATAAAAAATATTTTAAAAAATAATATATAAAAAAATAAATAAACCGTATAAATTAATAAAATAAATTATTATTAATTAATTTTTATTATTAAACTATACTATTTTACGTTTTTTATATTAATTAACACGTATAATAACTATATATAAATAAATTTAGTTTATTATAAACCTAGTTTTATTAAAGTTTTAAATATTATTATTATAAATATTATATTATATTTTTACATATATATAACGCTTAAACTACGCGCTAATAATTTTTAAATCTTCGTATAATATTTTTTAATAATTATAAATATATATAAACTATATTTTAAGCTTTTTATAACAATTAACAAAGTTATAAACTTATTATTTATTAACCAAGGGTATATTATATAAATTATAAAAAAAATCGGCTATATTTTTTATAATAACATAAATAAAAAAATATTTTTATTTATTTAAATTAAAAATATATTTAAAAAAAATATTTTTTTTAATTAAATTAAGTTTATATATATTAGCGCAGGTTTTATTACGTATAATATATCCGTTTATCCTATTGTATATTATAATAGTAAAAACATTATAAATTTTAAAAGCGCGTTAAATACTAATTTTTTTTGCTAATCGGATAGCTTTAATAACAAGGATTAAATTAGTTTTTTTTGTTTAAATAAATATTATATTATTATAGAATTATTACACAATAAAAATAAAATATACGTATTAATAAAAAAAATACACAACTTGCTTATATACACAACTTATTTATAAACTATATTATATAAAGATTATAAATATAATAGTTTTTTATAAACTAAACTTTAAATATATTATTATTTATTTTTAAAAATATTATTATTTTATATTATAAATTATATAATAAAACTAAAAGTTAATAAAAAATAACTAAAATATATTTATATATTAAAAAATAGTTTAGTTTATTATTTTAGCTTAAAATATTAATTTTATTTATTTAAATATAAAGCTTATATTTAAACTATTAATTATATTATTTTTAAACTTTTTTATTTTTAAAATTAAAAAACTATTTAATAGTTTTTAGCTTTTAAATTTAAGTTTTTATAGCTGTTTAAATATTATATTAAATATATTAAAAGTTAATGCCCGGGAAGGTTTTAATAATTAGTTTTTTTTAATAATATTATATATTTTAACTAGTTATAAAACTTACTTAAAAAGTAAATATATTTTAGTTAATTTATAATAGTTAATTAATTAAAAATATTAAATAAAAATATTAAAATAAATTAAAATAATATAGAATAAGTTTTATTAAAAAGTTGTTTTATAATTTTATAAATAAATATATATTATTAGCTATAATTTTAAAATTATTTATTATAATAACTTTAATTAACAAGTAAATATTAATATTATTTAAATAACTAAATATTAACTTTATAAAAAAAAAGAAAAAGCTATAAATATATAAAATAAAATAAAAAGCTGTAAGTATACGAAAAAAAAAAAAAAAAGCCGCAAGCATATAAAACAAAATAAAGAAAAAAAGCTATAAATATATAAAACGTAATAAAGAAAAGTAGCTATAATTATATAAAATAAAACAAAATAAAAAAAAGTAGCTATAATTATATAAAATAAAACGAAATAATAATAAAAAGCTATAATTATAAAAAATAAAACAAGGAAAAATAACCGTAAGCGTAAGAAATAAAATAATAATAAAAAGCTATAAACGTAAAAAATAAAATATAAAACATAAAATATATATTTAATATTATAAACTAATAGTAAATATAAAAATATATAAATAAAATAATATATAAGTAAATAAATTAATTAAAGTATAAATATAAAATATAAAATTAATAAAAAAATAAAAAAACAAAAAAGTATTAAAGCTAAAATTTATTAAAAAATTATATAGTAAATATATATAAATATAAATAATTTAATTAGTTAAACTTATATATTTAGCTTAAAAAAAATAGCGTAAAAGCTATATATTAATAAGTAAGCTAAGTGGTTAATTATAACTACATATATGTAATAAAAGCTGTTATATATAGCTTAAGCTAATTAAAGCCATGTGTATATAATAAAAGTTAATAATTATAAAAAGTTTTTTTAAATAAAAAAATAAAATTTTTTATTTAAGCTATAAAAAATTCCTAGCTAAAATTTTAAACTAAAAAAACCTTTATTTTATTTAGTTATACTTTTTTTGCTAAAAACTTAAGCATTTTTTGTGGCCTAAATAAGAAATTTTGCCTTTTTATTTAGGAAACCCCCTGTAATTATCGGCTTTTATCGCATGCACGCGGCTTTAATCAGCTTAAGCCGCGTAAAACGCGCAAAGCGGCTTCCGTCGCATGCACGCGGCTACGGCCGGTATAAGCCGCACAAGCAAGCCACCCAGTTAAGCCACCTAAGCCACCTAAGCCACGCAGGCAAGCCACCCACCTAGGCCACCTAGGCCACGCAGGCCACGCAGGCAAGCCACCCCCCTAGGCCACCTAGGCCACCCACCTAGGCCACCTAGGCCACCTACTTACCTAGGCCGCGAAGGCTATACAAGCCACGCAGGCAAGCCATATAAGCCACGCCTCCACAGCTTACGTAGCTTAGGTGGCTTAAGTGGGTGGCTTGCCTAGGTAGCCTAGGTGGCCTAGGTGGCCTAGGTGGCCTAGGTGGGTGGCTTGCCTGCGTGGCATGCGTGGCCTAGGTGGCCTAGGTGGCCTAGGGGGGTGGCTTGCCTGCGTGGCTTGTGTGGCTTGCCTGCGTAGCCTAGGTGGCCTAGGCAGCCTAGGTGGCCTAGGTGGCCTACGCGGCCTAGGTGGCCTAGGGGGATGGGTAGCCTAGGGGGGTAGGTGGGCTTACAAGGGCTGGCAGGGCTGGCAAGGGCTGGCAAGGGCTGGCAAGGGCTGGCAAGGGCTGGCAAGGGCTGGCAAGGGCTGGCAAGGGCTGGCAAGGGCTAGCAAAGGCTGCCAGGGGCTGCGTAGGCTGCGTGGGCTAGCAAGGGCTGCGTGGGCTACGTACTGTACTATAACCCGGTAGGGGTAGTAAACGGTTAATTAATAGTAAATTAATAATTTAAAATTATTAATGTTTAATAAAAAGTAAATATTTAAACAGTTAATTATAAAAATAAATAGTTTAAAAATTTTAAACGTTTAAAACTTTTATAGCGCTAGAAATTTTAAACGTTTAAAATTATTAACGTTAAATTAAAATTAATATTAAAAGATTTAAACGTTTAAAATTTTTAACGTTAAAAAAAATTCGGACGTTAAAAATATTAAACGTTAAAAAATATTTAAAAGTTTATAATTATTAAAACGTTTACGTTTATTATAATATATATTATAATATAAGCTTTTAAGTAAATTAAGTTATTAAGTTAATAAGTTATATAACTTATTTAAATAATAAATATTTATAAAATGATTTTTTAAAAGATAATGTTAATTTAATATTTTAAAACTTTTAAAATATAAGCGTTAAATATTTAAAATATTATTTTTTTAAATTATTATAAATTATAATATTATTTATATATA
Organism: Xylaria longipes; assembly: GCA_025201785.1. Taxonomy (NCBI): domain Eukaryota; kingdom Fungi; phylum Ascomycota; class Sordariomycetes; order Xylariales; family Xylariaceae; genus Xylaria; species Xylaria longipes. The sequence continues at coordinate 22,030 of MU619769.1, forward strand.
CGTAGTAAAAAAATTAAAGGTTTTTTAATTAAAAGTTTATAAATTATTGTTTAAATATTAAACTATTTTTAAATTTTATTAATATTATATTAAATACTTTTAGTTTTTATAATAATATAATAATTATTTTATTTTTATGTTTAAAATAAACTAATAGTTAATAAAAAAATAAAGCTACGTTAAAAACTATTAAAAAAAAAATTTTTAAATATCCGTAATAATATCTTTTTATATAAATATTAGCTATATATTTAAAATAGTTAAAACGTTTAAAGCTTATAGGTTTATTATAACTTTTTTTTTTTGTTTTTTTTATATTATTTTTTACGTTATAAAAACAAAATATTTAAAAAACGTTAGTTTTTTTATTTAGTTTAGTTTTTTTTTTTTTATATTAAATTAAAAGTATTATTTAATACTTGTTTATTTTTTAGTTTTAATTTATATACTTATATTTATATTTATTAATTTTACTAGCTTTATATTAAATTAACCTTTATTTTTTTATTTTTTTAAACTTTAATTATTTTTTTATTTTTTTATATATTATATTTTTTAAATAAACATATTTTTATTTTAATAAATTTTAAGTTTTTATTAAATATATATATTTTTTATTTAATTATTTTTAATAAAATATTTTTTAAATGTTTTAAACTTATATTATTATTATTTTTTGTTAAGTTTTTTGCTTTTAAATTGTTTTATAACTATATTATTTATATATTACTTTTATATTTTATAAAATTATTAAAAATATTATTAATAAAATTAAATTTTTATCCGTAGTAAGCTACTGCTTATAAGTTTACTACTAACTAGTTACTTTATTGCTAGCTTTTTATATTTAAGTTTTATATTATTTTTATTTAAATTTTTTATTATAGTTTAATTAGTTTTATAGTTTTATTTTTATAAAATATAACTTTTATAAACTTTTTATTTAATATTATATTTATTAGTCCGGTTTTTATTATTATAAATATATATTTTTTAATATATTTATTATTTATTTATTTAAAAAGCTTAATATATTATACTAATATTAATATAATAATACTTTAGTATATAATAACGTTATATTATATTAAATTTTTTTATTTAATAAAACTTATTTGTTTATTAATTATTATAAGTACTTTAGCTTTATTTACAGCTTTAATAATTAATTGTTGCTTAAGGATGTTTATAATTATACCGTATATTTTTATTTATAAAGTATTTAATAATAGTTTAAGCTTTAACTAATTATTTATTTATATTTTAATAAATATATTAATTTTAACTTGTTTTTTTATTATAATATATATTAATATATTTATAATAAATATTATTTTTTAATTTATATAAACTAAACTATTTATACTTTTAATAATTATTGTTTTTATAAATATTATAATTTTAAAGTTTATATTTTTTATTAAATATTATTAACAGTTTATTATAATGTTTAATACTTTTATATTTATATATATAGTTTTTGTTTTTTAACCGCTTGCTAGCTTTAGGTTTATTTTAATATATATAAATCCGTTTTTTAAGTTGTTATAATTAACCGGTTTAAGCTTAAATTTTATTATTTTAACGGATAAAATATTAATAAGTTTTATATATTTATTATTAATAAATTTTTATTTATTATTTTAACTAGGTTTTAAATTAATATTATAAGCTTTTTTATTATTTGTTTTATTATTAATAGCTGTTAAATTATTTATAATAGTTTAAATAAGGTTTTTTTAGTATACTTATTTAGTTTTAATTTTATCTTTTAAATTAAACTTATATAATATATTTTTTATTATATATTTATTTTTATATATATAGTTTATATATTTATTATATAAAAAAAATTTTTATTATACTTATTATATATTTAACAGTTTTTTATTACTACTTAATAAAATATATTATAAAAAAAAAAACCTTATTTATTAGTTAAATTAATATAGTTTATTTTTTTTTATTAATTAAGTTTTTTAATATATAATAGCTTTTGTCCGCTAATTAAGCTTTTTTAGCTTTTAATTTTTTTTTATTTATAATAATATATGTTTTATTTTTTTAATATATTTTTAATTAGTTTTTTTTTAACTTATTAATATTATTATTATAAGTTAAATTATTTATAAAAACAGTAGTTTTTATTTTTATTTTAATAGTTTAAATATTTAAAATATTTATAGCTATAATTACTACGTTTATATCTGCTATATTTATAATTATTATAGCTATAATTACTATATTTAAAGTTATTATATTTAAAACTATTATATTTAAAGTTTTTTTATTTATAAAAATATAAAAACTAGTTTTTATTATTAGTTTAATTATATTATTAATATTTATTTACTTTATAATAAGTTTATTTATTATTAATTTATATATTATTATTATATTTATTTAATAAGCTAAAGGATTAGTTTAAGTTAGTTATTAAATAAATAATAAAAGCTAATAGTATTAAATACTATAGCTGTTAAAATTTAATAATAATTATTTATTTATTAACTAGTTAATAATAGGTTTTATAAAGTTTAAAAAGGTTAATTTAACTTTATTTAATAGTTTATTTTTATATACTTTAGTTTTTCTTTTAAATATATTAAAAAATTATTTAATATAAATATAGCTATAGGTTTAGCTATTAGTTGTTTAAAGAATAAATATAACAGGTTATAAACCTTAAATATTTATTATTTAGTTATTAAACGTTGAACTACTTATATTAGCTAAAAAATACCTCCGGCCTAGTTATAAACAGATTTGCTATATTAAATCCGGTTAGCTAACAAAATAAATTAAAAACTTTTTAATTAATTTAAAACGTTTAATATATTTAATTTAAATTTTTTAACTATTTTATAAAAAGTATTATTTAAATTTTTTAATAAAAATTATTTTATTTTAAAGGTAATTTTTTTTATTTATTAAAACTATACCAAGCTTTTAAATAGTTAAAAATAATTTTTTTAAATAATAGTTTTTTAAGTAAAGTTTTTAAACTATTTATTAATATTATTTTTAAATAAATATATATTTTTTTAATATATATTTACTTTAACTTATATATAATTATTTATTTTCAAAAACTTTTTAATATACGGGTTAAAAAAACTAATATTAAATATTTTTTATTTTAAATATTTTTTAGCTTTATTTTTTATTATATTTATAAATTTTTTAAATTTTTTAAATAAAAATTAAATTTTTAAAATAAAAATTAAATTTTATTATTTTATAAAACTATTATTATAATATTAGCTATTAAAAAAAAAAGTAAACAAAATAAAAGTGTTTTTTTATTAGCTTTATTTTTTATAGTATTAAATATTTAAATAGTTTATATTTATAATAATAAATAAAAAGTTTAAGTTAATTTATATATTATTTTAATTTTTATTTATATTAATATATTAATATATAAAATATTTATTATTTAAATATTTTTAATTATTAGTTTTTAAAAGTCTTTTTATTATAATAATATAAAAAGTTAAAAAAAATAAATAAAACAAATATTTTATTAGTTAATTATTATATTTTAAAGCTTATATTTTAACTTATAAATAATAATTCTTTAAATAAAGCGGAAAATAAAATATAAAAAAATATAAATTTAATAAAAAAAGTTTATTTTTAATATGTTTAATAATTTACTTTAACGTTTTATTAAATATTTTATAAAACTAATATTATATAAACAGGTTATATTTATATAATAGCTTAGTTAAATACTTATTTATTAAGTTTTTAATATATAAAATATAATAATAAAACTAAAAATAATTAAGTTTTTAACTTATTAAAAAATAATAAATTATATAACTAAAAATATTAGTTTTTTATTTTTTTAAGCTTATTTATTAATATTAATAAAAAGTTTTATATTTAAATAATAAAAAAATTGTTTAAGTTTTAAAAAAATTTATAAATTTTTATATATTTTTTAACTGTTTAGTTATTTAAAACTTAGTCCTATTTATTAAGCTAGTCGTTATTAAATATATATTTTTTTAAGCTAGTTTAAGCTTTAATAAAAAAATTTTATTAAAGTAATATAAAAAAAAGTTAAAATAAAAGTATAATATTATAAGTATTTTTTTTAACAAAAAATATATTAAAAATCCGTTAAAAAAATACTTTTTATTTATTATTTTATAATATTTATATAAATAGTTTATTAAATTATATAATAATATTTAGTAAAAAAATAATAAAATAAAAAAAAAGAAATTTAAAAAAAAATATAAAGCAAGTAAATAAGTTAAAAGTTTGCTTATAATAATCCATTAAAACTTTTTAAAAATATTAGATTTTATTTATATAATTATAATAGTTTTAGCTTTATAAAATAATCCGCTAACTACTAGTTGTTAGCTTACTATAAGCTATAAAAAGTGATTATAAAAGACTTAGTATTTTTTATTTACTATATAAGCAAAGATTTATAGCTATAAAGAATTGTTCCCGGCTAACAGCTGTTAGCTAGCTAGCTGGCCTTCTTAGCTAGCTTTCCCTTAGTAGGCTTAAAAAGCCTACTATTAATAAAAAATATATAGTTAGCTAATAACGTTAATTATTAGCTAAATAAATATTAATAACATTATTAACTTTTAAATATTTATTATAATATTAGTTTTATATTTTTAATATATTTATTATATTTTAATTTAATAAATTATATAAATAAATATAATATTTTAAATTATTAATTTTTAAAATTATTATTTAAGTATAAAATATATATTTAAAAATATATAAATTTAAAAGTATATTTTAAAGTGAACTTAGGATATATTTAAAAAATATATTTAAAAAATATATTTAAAAAATATACTTAAAAGTTAAAATAAAAATATATTTTAAAAATATATTTAATAAAATATATATTTTATTAGTTTTATATTATTTAAGTATTATATTATAAATATATAAAATTATAAACGTTTTATATATTTTTTAATATTAAAATAAAATTTTAGTTAAATATTAAAGTTTAAAATAATATTTATATATATTTATAAATATTATTAAGTTTTAAGTATATAATAAGTATTTAAAAAAAACTAATATAATAATAAATACAATAAAAAAAACCAAATAATATATAATAAAAAAAAAACCGTTAAAATATTATACTTATAATAACAACTTTTAAAAAATAAAAGTAATAAAATAACTTATTATTATTATTATTATTATTATTATTTTTTTTTTATTATTAGTTTTTATTTATTATTAAAAATAAAGGCTAGGGCTAGCTAAGTGTGCGTTAAAGTTAATATAATATTAATTTTAGCTTTTTTAGCCCGTGAATTTTTAGCCCTAAGGGTTTTTTTAACAAAATATTAACGCTTATATAATTATATATATTATTAGCTTATTTTATTTACTCGAGGTTTTATTATTAAACTTTATAAAATAAAAAATAATATAAAAAGAAATTAAAATAATAATCCGCTTAAAGGTAAAAATATATATTAAACTAGCTATAAAGCTTAATATATTATAAATAAATATAATTATTTATTTAATACTTTTAAAATTATTATATAAAAATATAATAATATAACATATAATTTATATATTTTATATACTTAAAAATAATATTTTATTATATAAACTAATATATATATAACATATAAACTTTAAAGTTAGTTATTTTTATAACTTTATATTAAATATTAGTTAATTTTTAAAATAAATAATATAATATTTTTATTAAATTATTTAAAATAAAATATTATAAAAAATAAAAGATTTTATATTTAATAAAAATAAAAAAAATATAAATATACGCTTATAAAAGTATTAAACATATTAGTTTAATATTTTTTTATTTATATAATTTTTTAAATAATTAAAAAACAAATAAAACTTATTTTATAAAAACTAATGTTAAATTTTTATAAATAAAGCAGTATTAAATAATATAATATTAAGGTTTTTTAAATTAGTTAAATTTTTATAGTTATTAATATATTTTCTTACTTAGGCTTATATATTAATTAATAATATTATACCGTTATTATATATATAACTTATTATAATATAAAAATATAAATAATTATATATTTAAGTTTTTAGCAAAAAAGGTATAACTAAGTAAAACAAAAGTTTTTTTGGTTTGAAATTTTAGCTAAGAAATTTTTAGTCGCTTAAATAAAAAACTTTGCTTTTTTATTTAAAAAACCCCCTTATAATTATTAGCTTCTGTTATATATATACAGCTATATTTAGTATTCTAGTATAAATAAATAGTAATTAATTATTAAATAAATATATATAAGCAAATCTATTTTTTATTTTAAGTATAAATAAATATATAATTATTATTATATATTTATTATTTTATTTTTATTTTTTTATTTATATATATATATAAACTATTTTATTTAATATTTTTAATATATTTAATACTTTTAATATATTTAATATATTTATTAAAGTTTTAATTTTAAAATAGCTAATAATTTATATTTATTATAGAACTTTTTTAATTTTATTTAAGTTAAAAATTATTTTAAAAATTTTAATATTATAATATATTTTATTAACCTAAGGCAGGAATTAATAATTATTTATTATAGCTAATAAATTATTTTATATAGCTAGAAAAATCTTTAAAAAATAGCGCCGGTAAAACATAAGCTAAGTTTTATTTTTATATTTATTAATAATTAATAAATTATTTTACGTAGCTAGTTTTAGCTTTAGTTATATAAAATATTTAAAAAAAGCTTTAATTTTACTCGGGTTAAAAATTATTTTAAAAATTTTAATATTACGATATATTTTTTTAACTTAAAACAAAAACTAATAATTATTTGCTATAGCTAATAAATTATTTTATATAGCTAAACAAATTTTTTAAAAATAATACTAGTAAAATATAGGTTAAGTTTTATTTTTATATCTATTAATAACTAATAAATTGTTTTATATAGCTAGCTTTAGCTTTAGTTATATAAAATATTTAAAAAAACTTTAAGCTTAATAAACAGGTTTTTATTATTATTTTTAGTAGTAATTATATTAATTATTTTAAACTTGTTTAATTTTATATTTATTTTAATTTTAAATATTTTTATATAAACTTAAATATATTAAGTTTAAATTAATAATTAATATAAAAAATAAACTAATTATTAAATTTAAATAAAAAGAATTTATATAAATACTATAATAATTAATAAATAAACTTAATATAAATAATAATAATAATAATTATTAACTGGTTAAATAAATTATATTAATTATTTAAGCTTAATTTTTATTTTTTAATAAAGATTTTCTTACGTTTTTTTTAAGCAAATAATATAGCTGTTTAAAAAATAGTTAATATATTTTTATTTTTTTTATTAAACTTTTATAACTGCTTAAAAAAAAAAGCTATTAAATTATTCGCGTAATAATTATATTAATTATTTTTAACTTATTTAGTTTTATATTTATATATTAATTATTTTTAACTTATTTAGTTTTATACTTATATATTAATTATTTTGAATTTGTTTAGTTTTATACCTGTTTTAATTTTAAGTATTTTTATATAAACTTAAATTTATTAAATTTAAATTAATAATTAATATAAAAAATAAACTAATTATTAAATCTATATAAAAAGATTTATATAAATAATATAATAGTTAGTAAATAAATTTAATATAAATAATAATAATAATAATTATTAGCTGGTTAAACGGATTATATTAATTACCTAGGCTTAATTTTTATTTTTTAATAGAGATTTGTTTATGTTTTTTTTAAACAAACGGCGCGGCTGTTTAAAAAATAGCTGGTATATTTCTGTTTTTTTTATTAAGCTTTTATAGCTGTTTAAAAAAAAAAGCTAATAAATTATTTATATTTTATATAGTTATTATTTTAGTTATTGTTTTAATTATTAGTTATAATATTATATATATTTAATAAATAATAATTAATAATTAATAAGTAGTAAGTAGTAATAAAAAAAAAGGTTTTATTAAATAAAGGGTTTTAAAAACTTAGGCTTTTTTACCCCTGGGTTAAAAAGGCTTTTAATATTATATTAGGTTATTTTATAGTACTTTATATTATAGCCGGCGGCTTAACATTATTAATTAATAACAAGCTTTTTTATAAACTTTAAAATTTAATATATTAAACATTAATTTTAATTATAATTATAGTTTATAATTTATAGTTTATAATTTATAGTTTATAATTTATAGTTTATAATTTATAGTTTATAGTTTATAGTTTATAATTTATAGTTTATAGTTTATAGTTTATAAGTTATTTTATTTTAAATAAAAATAACTATATATTAAAGCTTATTTTAAAACCAAGAATTTAGTTTAACGTTAGTTAAACTTATATTTTTTTTATTTTTTTATAAAAGAAATACGTTTAGCAAGCTTTATATGCTATATATACGTTTTATTTATTAACGGTAGTAAAACTTTTATTAAACAAGTTGTTGCGCGTTTTTTTTGTTTTACGCTGCTTTTTTTTCGCGCGCTCGTTTTATAAATATTATATTATTAATATATAATTTATTTATAATATAAATATAAAACTTTATATTAGCTTATATTATTTAGCTAAAACAAGCTAGTAATAGTAATAAAAAGTTATAATATTTTAATTAAACTATTAATATAAAATATAATAGTTTAACTATTTAAAATTTATAATATATATTAAAAAAAAAAAGTTTATTTAAGCTTTTAAGCTTACTTTTGTTTTTACTTCCTTTTTTGCTTTTATTTTTACTTTTAAACTTAAGCTTAAGTTTAAACTTAAGGTTAAAGTTAAGGTTAAAATTAAAGCAGTTTTTTTATTTATAATAAATATTTAACAATTATATTAAATAAAGTATTATTTTATTTATATAAAATATTATATACTTATAGCTTTACTTTTATAATAGTAATTATATTTTAATTTATTTAGCTTAAATTAAACAAGTAATAAAGTATAATAATAACAAGTAAAAGTAAAAAGTATAAGTAAAAAAAAAAAAATATAACACGTAGTATTATAAACGAAAATAATTAATAAATTAATTTATTTACTTATAATATTATTAAAAAAAACCAATAAAATTAATAGTAACAGCAATAATATAAAAAAATATAATATTATAGCTTATATAAAAAAAATCCTTTAAAATATTTTTTAGTTTAATTATTTTATTTAATAAACGCTAGGTTATTAATTAATTATTAATTAATAAGTTTTAAATATTTATAAGTTAATAAACTATTAATTAATATAAAATAAATAATAAAAAATATATTAATTATTAATTAATAAACTATAAACGTTAAAATTTATTAATATTTATTAAGCGTTTATTAAACGTTTAAAAAATTATAAACGTTTAAATATTTTAAACGTTAAAATTAATTAAATAGTTTAATTTTATTAACGTTAAAAAATTTAAACGTTTATTTATTTAAACTATTAATTTATTATTAAAAAATTTTTAATTATTTATTAATAGTTTACTACACCCTGCAGGTCTTGGTACAGTAGCCTAGGGGGGTGGCTTGCCTGCGTGCTGTGTGGCTTGCCTGCGTAGCCTAGGGGGGTGGGTGGCTTGCCTGCGTAGCCTGCGCGGCTTAGGGGGGGCTGGCAAGGGCTGGCAAGGGCTGGCAAGGGCTGGCAGGGGCTGCAAGGGGCTGCGCGGGCTGCGTGGGCTGCATGGGCTGCGTGGGCTGCATGGGCTGCGTGGGCTGCGTGGGCTGTGGCTTATGTGGCCCAGGGCGGCTTAGGCGGCTTTATAGCTAAAGCCCTTAAAAACTCAGGCTTCCTTGCCCCTGGGTTGAAGGGGCCTCTAGTTTATATTATATATAAACTATGTTTATTTCGATAAGCAGTAAACTCCCGGCTATAACAAAAGTATAATTCTTGATGTATAAGCGCCGCTTAATAGAAATACTTAGCCGCGCCTGCCTTACAGGCCAACCACGCATTGTCTAAAGCCTTTACGGCCTCTTCTAGCAAGGGACCTTTCTCCAGGTCCGTCAGATTGTTTTCTAGGTTATGGACACTCCCGGCACCAAGGATAACCGCATCCGACAGCCCTTGTTTTAACTGAGAGTGGTGAACAAGCCAACGCAGAGCCATCTCAGCGATCGTCAGCCCCAGCTTCTGCGCCACAGGTTGAATGATATCCAAGGCATCCCAATAGCCCTCATTCCAATGATGACGTAGATGGAGATTTTCAATTGGGTGCCCGCGCGTATAGCGCCCAGTAAGAAAGCCGCTGGCGAGGGGCGAGTATACGTAGAACGAGATCCCGTAGTGGCGCAAGCAGGGGAACAGCTCGTCCTCGACGCGGCGCTGCAGCGCGTGGTAATGTCCTTCGTAGGCGGTAGGCTTGATCCAGCCGTGTCGCTCGCAGATCTCGCACATCTGCGCCACCTCCCACGCCATGTAGTTGCTGACGCCGAACCGGTTGAAGTATCCTTCCTGGTGTAGCTCATTCACAGCGCGGAGGGTATCCTCGTAAGAGTCTAGAACACTCGGAGTCAGTTACCGCCTTCAGGAGCATGATTTGTGAGGATTTTAAAAGCTTCTAAACACCATCTTGACCGGAAAAGAAGATCCTGTGCTCTGAAGCTTGCCAAAATAAGACGTGAATTTCTTACGCTTGCGGTCGGGCCCGTGCAGGTAAAACATCTCGATCTTATCCGCTTTAAGCGCCTTTAAACTGTCTACTGCAACACTCGGAGTCAGTTATCGCCATTTCGGGTGTAATTTAAGAGGGTTTCAGCTAGGCACTCTCTTGTCCCAAAGAGGAAAGCTTGTGCTCTGAAAGTTGCCAAAACAAGAAGAAAATGGTTCCGAGAATTACTTACGGAGCCCTCGGCGCACGTCCTCGGGCGTGTGTGAATAGCCGCCGCCCTGCTCTTGTGGGTGTCCTGCTGTCGGGAATAATTTGGTGTCCACTGTAATTAAGAGGGTTTAGTACGCGAGTAGTGTTGTAAAGGTGTCACTGCTCACTCTTGAGGCCACGATCCTGCCACTTGACATCACCAAGAAGTTCCTCCGTTGTGCCGTTGCCATATGCACGAGCTGAATCCAACTCATTGAAGCCGTGACGTTGGAATACTTCAAGGACTTGGGTGGCTTGTTCTACTGAGTTGATGTGTGGCGAACCCCGAGTGCCTACACATAATGAATTAGGCATGGAATATATTCTATCGATGAGCGTCGAAGTGGCATCGTACCTACGGCGCCGAACGACATAGTTCCGCAAACAACGTTCATCTTGGCCAGTGTTGACATCTTCGCTTCTGTTGCAGTAAAAGTGGTAGAACAGTTCTAAGTGGTTTCGTGTTCTAATGAACATGATGAGTTAATGACTTGAGGTTTCTTATATATATTCCAACCGCGACAACAGCTTGTTGGCTTGTTGTCTAGAAAGGCAATGCGCTGAGTTGCATTCGATCCTGAACGGATACTTTTAACGGTGAACAGTCCAATCAAAGGCTAGAGTTTCCGGTCCAACCAATCATCAATCTACATTTCCGACTACAGCGGTCTTTCAACTGCCTTAGTCCATCGGGCCAATGTATGGAGGGGCGGTTGTAAGCTTAAGTCCGAGTAACAATCACCAACTATGAAAACATTTAAGGGTAACAACGTCATGGTTAGATTTCGTTTATTTAATAAGCTATTCGCTTATGTTTTTTATTTTAAAAATTAAAAATATAAGCTTATTATTTATATAGGTTTTTCTAACGCCTATAAAGAAGTTATTATAATGTGGTTTATTTAAGGTATAGGAATGGAACACTTACTACAGCATATTTACTTCTACGTCTAATCTTCTCACCAAACAAGACCAGCGCCCAGGGAACCACTGTTAGAAGAGTGGCGATAGCACCCAGAAGTCCGCCAGCAGCATCTTCCCCCAGGTTTGTAAACAACATCGAAGTCACGAGCGGAAACGCGCCACCGAGGATATTGCGGCAGAACGACTGTGCCGCGAGAGCGGACGACGCATAGGCCGAGTAGATGTCGGCAAGATAGTTGAAGGTGGCCAGGTAGATGTAGTAGATTCCCATCGTAGCGAGTCCAATGGCAATGGTAGGAACAATCCAGTGGATCGATCGTTGGGCGGCAAACCCGAACAAGTAAAGGCCAGCAGGGAGTAATACGGCTGCGAAGCATGTGAAGTAGAGTCTAGATTCGGGAGATTCGGCCGGAAATCTCTGCCGGACGAATGCCCAGACGCCGTGACGGTTCGGCTCAATAGGCTCGGCGCCTCTGTCCCTAGCTGAGCCGGTCGATGTATTCTGCCAGTTAGGGTGCTTCAACAGGTCATCCTGGAGGATGCCCAAGACGGTTGCGATGATGGCCCCGACAATCATGGAGGCGAACACGTAGCCCGACTTCTCGATGCTGAAGCCGTACTGCCGATGAAACACGAGCGGAACCGAGCCGAATGTAAGGTATAGAATTGCCCACGCAAATGACACCCACAGAGAGAAGAAGAAGACGATGGGTTCGGTGAAGAGGAAATGGAAAGGTCTCGTGAGTGAGCTGCAAATCATAGTGATGATAGCGCCCCGTTCTTCGTCTGCCTTGGTCGTCCACCGAATGCGTTGCAGTTTCATACCCTCGGTACTGAGAGGCGGCCGAACTGTCGCCGATGGCTGCTTTTCGCAGTTACTAGCAGGGCGTTGCGGCGGATGTAAGACTGGAGAGGCACTCTCCTGAACCCAAACCCCAACGAAGCCCTTCTCCTCCAGCTCTTCGTACCATTTATTTAGCGTTTTTGCCTTCCTCGACAGGACAACAGAGCCACGACTCTCCTTGAATAGGACGACGACAGCAATCATCAAGATGGAGTCTACAATGACCTGGTGCCAGAACACCCACTTCCAAGTCTGGCTGTTTGGGCCGCTAGCTTCCACTATAACGGACGAGACCAACGGCCCCAGACCCGTGCCAACGAGTACAGATCCACTGAACAGAGCCATTGGTGTGTTCCGGGCCTCCTTATCGTAGAGGTCGGATATGACACCCCCAACCATGGTACTAAACACACTCCCGCCCACACCCTTGAAGAACCGCGCGAGAAGCATGCCCGGGACGGTGGTGACGAGGCCGCACACGGCCTGGAAGACGGTGAAGATGACGCCGGCGATGGCGAAAACGGGGTAGCGCCCGTTGATCTCGGAGAAGGGGGCGAGGACCATGGGCGCGTAGGCAAAGCCGAGGCAGAACGTCGTGACGCCCAGCAGCGCGATCTCGTGCGTCGTGCGCAGCTCCGCCGCGATCAGGTCAACGGGCGGCGAGTATGCGCCCGCCGTGTATGCCGTGAATAGCGTCGCCGCGCAGGATATCGCTACCATGACGTTCTTGCGCGCCCGAGGCCAGCGCAGCGGGTCGATGTAGCGGGTCAGGTCCGGCGATTCTGGGATCGACGCCGACCCTGCGTCGGTTCCCGTCGTTGTCGGGATGTTGGGCGCCGGCAGGACGGTGTCGAAGTTGAGGTATAGATACTCGATCCGACTATAGCGATGTATTGATGTGGAAAGCTGAGAACTCGTCCCTGCCGAGAACGATGATTGTCGGCTGATCCTAGCCACCTTTTCATCGTCATCTTTCGTTTTTCCTGTGTCTTGGATACCAGGCGAGTTGTGACCAAGACTGAGACCTCGGACGCCGTCATTGTCTTTGTTTGTCTCTCCTCGATTCAGAGTCGGCAGCGCCGGCCCATGGTCGCCAAGCCCTACCAGGTCCATCCTGAGTTCGAAGAACGAATACGCCGTTATATGTTATAGATGACAATCACTAGCCATATAACTCTTTCATGCTGGAATATATAAAAGGCGTTTCTGATAAGGCAAGACTCGGTTGCCGGATGAAGAAAATTAATGAGCGTGGGCCGTCCCTCGGGCAATTTCGATAGGAAGCGGAATGAAAGACCCGCTGGTCCCGTGCATACAAATACAAATTCGATGATTGATACCCAAATTGAAAAAGTGGTCGGGAAACAAAGCCCTCTTTTTCTGCTCTCTTATTACCCTTACCGCAGTAGGCTGACGGAGACCGAACGGAGAGTGACAATTGGTAACCCGAGTAATTTTAGCCATACACTAGACCCCCATTCTCATCGTTCGGCCTTTACTCTTGCGGCTACCCACCTACATGTAGAGAGAGTATTGCCAGCATCCGGACGTAGTACCTGCCTGCCACAGGGTTGGAACCCAAGCCAACGCAGGTCTTCGCGGCGTGATGTGTCGTACGCCGTGTGTGGTGCGCCTGCCTGTGAATTGTTTGAAATTCCGAGAGTCGACTGACTCCAAAGCTCCGCGGCCTCTCTCTAAGTTATCGGCGATGACATCGGCGAATCACGACCACGGTCATCAGTAACCACGGTCACATTCAGCGGCAGCAGGAGAGGATTACAGATGGGACGTGTAGTGTACAGTAACACTCTATTTACCAGGTATACCGCTGTTTGAACAAGGTTGTTGCGAGACAGTCGCCACACCAAGGTTACATTCATCTAGAATCTAGATCCATACACAGATTCGGTGAAGCACAACCCGGTTATTGATAAGCTAAATTGTCCGGTCACACCTTGCTTGGATTGAGCATGGTTCAGGGCTAATTCGTTACATCGTTACAAGTACTTACGTTAGGTAGTCTGTACCGTGGATGCGGTACGCTATAAAACGACGAGGGCCGACCACTAGCACACCCTGGAGTTTTTGACGAAGAGTCAATCTTTGAAAACACAAACAGGACTCCCATCATCCATCCCGTCTTTGTTATCGATATTTGCTCCCGCTCCCCCGCTTTCGACCCATGACGCTAACGCTCGCTAGTGGTTTAGACGTTGCGAGGAAAGCTTGGTTCAGATCCTGCTTATTCCCGGCGAAGTGGTTGTCTGGTCTCGGCAGCATGCATGCGGCACGCCGACCTAGGTGAACACATCATCATACCCAGATGCTTTTCCCCTGCTGGCATGGGCTCCGGCATGGCGGTAAGGTGGGCTCCCATGTTGGATTTAATAACTGTAGTATTGTAGAACAATGATAATAACTGTTTCTTGTTGGGTTATGGTAACAAGTTGCTGATAACATTGATTCTATCTATGCGGTACAGAGTACATGTGAAGTATTGTCCACTCTCTCACGTAAGCTACTACCAGATGATCACGCTGTGGCGTGCGGGAAGCCATGCAGCTACGTAGATCCGAGTCACCATTTCGCTCGGATGGACCCCAGCTAATCTATAGCAATACGCAGTATAGACCGACTTATGCAACTGTATTACCGATTGTTCCCGTCGGCCAAGGACCCTTGCGTCATGTTGGCATCCCATCGTGAAAGCCGAGCGAAAAGACATGCCCAAAAAGTTCAAGATTAGAAAGACGCATTAAACAACAGGTACTGGAATCCAACTTCATCAGACACATTTAACTACGGGTGTATAACACTTTAATTCATGTTAGACCTAAGAGATTTCGAACAGTCAATAGTTTGATATAAAAAATTTTACCGTTTGAATTGCATGGCAACAGAGTTGAGTTTTGGCCCTTTTTGATGAGATATAATGTACACAATCGCAAACAAGGCACGCTTGCGACTCCCTTCAACTCACCTTGATTTTAAGGATGCATCTGCCTATCTTACCGGCAAAAAGTGACAGAGAGTGGTTTATCATCGGCCGAGAAGCGTCATCACAACCCCAACTGTAGTAAAGAAGATGCGATACATCCAACACTGCAGCCCAGTAGCATGTCCTACTTTAATGCGCCAATGGGAGCTTTCAAGCGTCGCAATGGCCCGGGGAAGGCTTCGCCTGTCGTAAGTCGCCATGGCACAATCTAGATTACTGGACTAGCAAAGCTGCTCAACCAAATCCCACCCATCTTTCAACGCCAAGTTGGCGCCATTCCCGGCGAATGAGCTCACGGCGTGATTTGAATATCCAATAAAAAGGACAGGGCCCGCTTTCATGTCATGGGGAAATGGTCGCTTGTCCATCGCGTTTAGGACGAGCGTGGTTGACGGGTCGGTCGCGTTGAGGATAGTTTTGAACGGTTCCGTTATGCCCTTTCCCAGCTCTCTCACCTGGCGAATTATTTCTTGGGCTTGTTGAGGATCGCGATTATCGCGTTTCGGTCGCGGTGCCGCTTCAAGGATGCCCAAGGCCCACACGAGGGAGTGCTGACGCGCCTGTTCCCGTGAGAACCCCGCCCCAGTTGCTGTCGAGAGGAGAAGGAATCGCTGATTCGAATCTGGCAATCCCTGCCAACTGGACTGGCCCAGCGAAGCGCAGCTTATCGTCTGGTCGCAAGCAGGCTCTAGATGCCCCATCCGCAGCCACAAGGATGTCGCACTCCTCATCCGTCTCGGCCGACTCTTCGTTGACAAGCCGGATTTAGAGTCGCCTATTATCGAGCTGCTTTACCAACGTACACGCTGTTCCCCAACGAATCTCGGGGCTCGCGGACGCTGCTTCGGCAAGCACGCGCCGCAGGACTTTCCGAGCTATGCGAATAGAGGCTGTCGGAATGCCTGCGGCCGCTTTGGCTCGCACGCTAATCATGGGCTTGAATTCGCGCGTCCAAATTGTGAAGTGACCCGGTCTTGTACACGGAAGATGGCCAGGTCAATGATGTCATTGGGCAGTCCAAGCTGCTTCAATGCGTACAGCCCACTATCGCGATCGGTTCCATGTAGCGACAGCGAGTATCCTTCGCGACCCACGCTCGGTTCTTTGGCGTCGCGGTCATAGATAACGACGACTGGCGGCTCGACGGATGGGGACCAAAGTTTCCGAAGGGTTATGGCAAATGCGAGACCCGCGACCCCAGCGCCAGCCACAACGATTTTCTTTCCCGAGAGATAATGCTCGCGTACCTCGTGCGTACTCATCATGTCACGATGCTTGTTATCTGATAGGTCAGATTGCATAGGAACTTGGTGTGCACCTCCGAGTCGGAAATGATACCAAAGAAACAGCGAGGATTATAGGCGGATCGAGCACGAAGATCTGTATGGTTGTAGATGTTGATATAGACGGCAGCCTGACGAGGGACCAGGTCGAGACAGCGCGTCGCATAGGCTCCATCTCATGCCTCGTTCGTCGTGAAGGCGTACTCATAACGCCACGCGTCCCCGTAACGTGGTAGTGTCAGCATGCGTCCATGGATGGCTCATTGCAGCTGCCTGTTTGGTCGCGCAGACGAAGTGCAATTGGCGGATGAGCCAGCAAATTATCGACCTCATCGCAGCGAGCCACCATGAAAGCAAACATGACTCAAAGATGACCAGTCATCGATTCGGTTCAGCTGTAACCGCAAAGCATGTCCCACGGCGGGACGGCCCGACTTAGCATGGGACATGCTATGTGTTACTCTTCATGTGACGCGACGTTGGGCACTCTCTTCGATGCGGGAGTTACAAGAGGAATTGAGGACTTCAATGTGGTGATGATCCCCTTTTTCATTTTTGGCACGGAAAATACTTACCTAAGGTAGGTAGATGACATGGGTCCCACTATAACCTGTAGGTACCTTAGGTACCTATAAGTAAAGTAAAGTACCTAGGTAAACCCGCTTGGTACATGTATCAGCCTAAATGAATACCCTCCTGCCAAAGCAAAGCATTCATCAATTAGGTAGGTACAGATTATGCCCCGCACCCCCACCATTCGGTACCTCCTCCAACTAACCCAAGTACCTAAGTACCTAGTTACCCCTCCATCCCCGTCTCCAGGCGTGACGGATGGTATGACGATCTTGCAAAAAACGACGTGGGGCAACCTACCGAGTATCTATCTTAGACATTGAAGAGACATTGAAGATACCGTCGCTTTGAAACAGCATCTCGCAGCCGCACCGTGGTTCCGTTGCCTTCCCGAACTCCTATACGCCGGCGCGACAAGAAAACTAGACACCATGGACGAGATATTTCAAATGTCGGCGCCTGTTCCGGCCAACTTCGACGCCGAGAACGCAGACAATCTCGAAGATGTGAGCCATCATTCCCTTCCAGCTAACACGCAATATATCGCGTGGGTTTACTAATCGGCATTGTTGCCACAGATTGAGAAGCAGTTTGCAGTCAAAGGTGAGTTCCTTCATCATGGTGGCCTCGATGTGTTCCGACGCTGAGCACTGCCGTCTACAGCCGTGCAGCATCTCGAGACATACTGGGCCATCCTCCAGAAGGTGAAGGGCTCCGCCCTGCGCCTCACCAAGATGGACGACGACATACTCGAGCATCTCAAGACCGATTTCCCCGAGTTCGACCCCGCCGCCGCCATCAACGAGGACGAGATGAAGAGCAAGGCCGGCAAGGAGAGGTGGCGCAAGTTCATGATAGCCTACGAGAAGAAGGTCGACGACTACAACTTCGGCACCATGCTGCGGACGAAGCCCAACGTCGAGTACGACCAGGACACCACCATCTTCGGTATGAAACCCCCGAATCCCGTATTGGGCGCGATACATAGCTGACGATGCGTCGTGCGACCGCATCAGTTCCGAGAATGCAGTTCTATGCCGTCGAGATCGCCCGGAATCGCGCCGGGCTAAATGATTGGATCTACGAAAAAGCACAGTCCGAGAAAAAGAGGTAGAGGGGCTTCGACGTCGTGATGGGAATTGCAAGGCATTCGGGGTATCCTGAGGACAGTAAGAACTAGACTAATATGACACGCGAGTTTTGACTACATGCTCGACGTCGGAGAGCGTCGATTTGTCTTGGCCGCCGAGCGATGGCCTTGCGCCCTATCTTCGACCTCATACTTTGTTCTTGCTTACTGTGGCGCTCAATGTAAATCACAACGGATAGTAGGGCCCTCGTATCACCACTATATACGAGGAACACGGAGGAGGTGGTCGTGGTTGATGGCGTCTTTATCTTGGTACGTTCGAGACCTGCGATCCGCCCTAACTTCGCTTTCATCATATTAGTTGATTCCGAGGTTATTCGTTGTTATGACAGTGTTGCTGTAATGATCGAGGTCAGGTTCAAATCAACCGGGTTTTCTCGGCGCAGCTGTGAACCGTGCAGAGCGAAATGGTATCAATCTATTGTAGTGCACAACATTTTTTGGCCCTCTTTATTTGGGTTTTTAGTCCCTTTGAAGCTGGATACACCACGCGATGTGGCTAGTCGAACGCAGCATCTTGGAGAACAAAGGCGCTCCTAGAACCCTTCGGGTCGTCTCTTGAGCCGATGGCTCTTATGCTATTTTTTGCTGCGGTCCAGCAAACAAACATGCGATGCGAATCGGATAAGACCGAAGTAACCAATGTAAATCAACCCGTGTACGTTGTTAGGCAACTAAGATACATAAACATACATTATGGGCCAGCTACAGTAAACAATCCCCGAACCACACCCATCAGCCATCCTAGCAACGTCTGTCAAGTTGTCTACATCAAATGCTAGCTAACCTAGCTCAAATCTGACGAACCGAGTTCATGGCTACACACTTTCAAGCTCAATTGTGCCCCGACTACTGGTAATCGGCCAACAATGGAGACGGTGACTTCAACTAGCACTAATCAGTCGGCCTCCCAGCAGCCGGAGAAGTCCTCCTTCCGAGACTTGTTCATGTTCACAACATGGCGGCACTGTTGGCTTCTCCTCGCCGGTTTGCTGGGATCACTCCTATCAGGGGTTCTCCAGGCCTCCATGTCGATCCTGCTAGGTAGAATATTTGCAGTCATATCCGAGTTTGGTTCAGGCCATCTCACCGGGGCGGACACTATGGCGCAAATTTCTTCGTGGTGTGTATTGCTAGCAGTGGTTGGTGGTGGAGGTTTCCTTGTCAATTTTGGCTTCTTGTTCTCGTGGGTTGCTTTTAGCGAATTGCAGGCGAGAAACATTCGAAGCAGTTTATTTCGTGGTTTGTTGAAAAGGGATATGGAGTGGTTCGACACCCGGCCAGATGGCGTTGCTAGCCTACTGATCAGAATACAAACGTATAGTCACATCTCCGAATCCGAGATCAGGGCAACACTGACGAATTACCAGACAGACACGCGAGTTGCAGACCGCATCGTCCGTGGCACTTGGTTCCTTGACCTCCGACATGGCAACCTCGATCGCAAATCTCATAGTTGCCCTATACACGGCATGGAAGTTGACTTTGGTGCTGCTGGCCTCCGTCCCCGTGTCGGTTGTCGTTCTCCATCTGCTCAGCCGCCCGGTCCAGGCAGCAATTCACGCGCAGAGGCAAGAACTCTCTTGTGCGTCTAAGTATGCATTTTCGGCCATCTCCGCGATCGACCTTGTCAAAGTCTTCAATGGGGTCGATCACGAGACATGGCAATACTTGGCTGCGATTAGACGGTCCATGCAAAAATACCTCATTCAGGCCCGTGCCAATGCGTGTCAACTCGGTTATGTCAAATTCTGGATCGACAGCCTCTTTGTTGTTGGGTTTTATTACGGTGCCGTCCTCGTTGGCCAGGGGCTGAGTCCGGGTAGCGTTCTGACCACTTTTTACGCAGCTCTCGCAGCGCTGCAGGCCATCGAAGCATTTGTTCCCTTCTACCTCGTCCTAGCCAAGGGAACAGCCGCAGCTCAAGCTCTTCGCTCTGTTGCTCATAATATAGAAGGCGGGCGGATGATCCATCCTATGACCGGTGGCTACATTCCTAGAGGCTGCGTAGGCGACATTGAGATGCGGAACGTAAGTATATTTTCTGTCCTTTCCCCCGCCCCTCCTTCCATTCATTGGGCTAATATCTTTCTCAGATAAGTTTCGCATACCCGTCGAATCCCTCCAAAATCGTACTTCAGAAATCTTCGTTCCACTTTCGAGCGGGCGAACTCTGCTTCGTCGTCGGGAGAAGCGGTTCAGGCAAGAGCACACTAGGTAATCTACTGTTGAAACTCTACGAGCCGCTCTGCGGAGAGATCCTGATTGACGGCAACACGATTAGGACATTGGATATCGGCTGGCTTCGATATAACGTCACTTTGATCCAACAGACAAGCGTGCTTTTCGACGATACCTTTCTCATGAATGTCGCCTTTGGACACATAACCCCCACACGGGTCACTACAGAGGAGGTCAAGGCCGCTTGCGAGACAGCACTGCTGCAATCCACAATATCAAGTCTTCCATACGGTTTGGACACGAATGTTGGTGTTGGCGGCCACAATCTCAGCGGTGGACAGAAACAACGGCTTGCTCTTGCAAGAGCTAAGCTCAGAGATCCTCCCGTCCTTATTCTCGATGAAATCACCAGCGGGCTAGATCCGGTCAGCCGAGGACTAATCATGGAGGCAATTAGGGGATGGCGTCAGGGAAAGACCACAATCATCATTACTCATGAGGTTGCCCAGGTTAAGGATCATGACTTTGTCTATGTCATGGATGACGGATACGTCGTACAGGAAGGCTTGTACTCTGACCTCAAGAAGCAACGACAGGGCCTACTTGCTCAGCTTGTTACAGCTGCAACGGCACCAGCGCCAAGTACAGGTCGCAACACCGCAGGGTTCAAAGCCAGACAGACAGGGAATTCTATTGTTAATTTTTCCCGGCCTTTGAGCGACGCGTCTCAGAACGACCCCTTGGTCCCTGGGTCCCCTACCCCAGGTGAAGCACTTCGTGGTGTACCATTTTCGTCTCACGACGTTTTCAAGATGGCCAGGCACAGTTCTCAGTTGCGTTTACTTGGGGACCATCGTCTACGCCATATAGACACCGCCGGAACACTCAATACCTTAGCTGCAGGTGCCCAAGACGCCCCAAGAAGGGGTCTCACGAGGATGATAGCTACACTCAGCCGACAATTCATATCTACGCGTGCGTCCACTCCTCAGCAATCCGTAGCATGGGGATCCGACGAGCAGTCTCATACTCAGCTATCCCCAATTAAAACCGGCAGCATCTTTCGTCTCCAGGAGCTTGGCGATACGGTACAAAATAGCCGACGTAACTCTAGCTCTTCCGGGTCACGACACCCACGAAATTCGAGTCGTGCTAGGACCGAACGTGGGCGAAGAATCGAACACAGTGCTACGCAAAATAACAACCGGTTGGAGAATGACGAAGAAATTGCATCTCTGTCTCTGATATCCATATACAGAACAATTTGGTCATGTCTCGGGTTCAAAGGGAAGATCTTCATCGTAGTGGGGTTTTTCTTGACCCTCGTCGTTGCAGGTTCTGTGCCCGCATTCTCCGTTGTTTTTGCTAACCTATTAGCTGCTCTCTATGAAAAGGAGGATCGACTAGAAGCAGGTCAAAAATGGACTATCATACTTTTAGGAATCGCTATAGCTAGCGCCATCGCTATATCACTAAGTCGCTACCTCCTCGAATGGGCGGGACAGGCTTGGATTAACACTCTTCGTAGACAAGCATTCAGCCGAGTGCTCCGTCAACCTAAAGCTTGGTTCGAGAATCCAAATCACTCAGCCATCCGTATCACTGAATGCCTGGACCGTAACGCCGAGGAGATGCGGAATCTAGTCGGTCGGTTCGCACCTCTTCTTCTTGTCGTTATCGTCACGGTCCTCGCCTCCATTATCTGGGCACTGGCAATATCATGGAAGCTCACACTCGTGAGCCTAGCGAGCGGTCCCTTGCTTATCGCTGCCACAAAGGGATACTCAGCAGTGACGAGCAAGTGGGAACTCCGTTGCAATAAGGCGGCGGAGGAGACCAGCGCCATAGTCACCGAGACCTTTACCAACATAAGAGTCGTTCGAGCATTGACACTCGAAGGTTTCTTCAACAGAAAACATGAAAAGTCGGCCCAACATGCCTTCGAACTAGGAGTCAGAAAGGCAGTCATTACGGCTGCCTTATACGCGTGTTGGCAGTCCATGTTTTGGTTCATGATGGCTCTTATTTTTTGGTATGCCACAGTGCTCTTGACCACCAACCAAGAAATCACGGCGCAGGAGATTCTGCAGGTGGTCAATCTACTAGTTCTAGGGTTGAGCACGGCCTCGAATACCCTCAATTCTGTCCCGGCCATCTCTGCTGCGCAAGCTACGGCTAGTCGACTTCTGTACTACGCCTATCTCCCTCTCGATTCATCTCATGAGACAAGAGGTACAAAGACGCTGGCTCGTCCATTGCCCATACGCCTCGACGGTCTCACGTTTGCGTATCCTTCAAAGCGTAATTATCCCGTCTTGCGGAATCTTACGGTATCGTTCGACGCTGGTGTGTCGACCGCAATCGTCGGGCCGTCAGGTTGTGGTAAAAGCACCGTCGCATCTATAATCTTAGGGTTGTACGTTCCCAGCACCCCTTCCACCTCCCTACACAGAGGGAGCTCCGTCCACCCTCTAATGTTCTCGTCTGTGCCTTCCCAACAAGTTGATATATCTAAATTGAGAGCACAAATCGGCTATGTTCCCCAAGCGCCGTTCCTCTTCCCAGCTTCGATAGCAGGAAACATAGCGTACGGGTTACTGGAAGACTCACCCCTTCGGACCCTAGCAAATATCGAGCGAGCAGCTAGCGAGGCCGGCATCCACGACTTTATACGTAGTTTGCCAGACGGCTACGACACAGTTGTCGGTGATGGCGGACAAGCCTTAAGCGGCGGCCAGGCCCAACGCGTGTGTATCGCCAGAGCCCTCGCGAGACGGCCCAAGATACTCGTGTTAGATGAGCCCACTAGTGCCCTAGATGCTGAGAGTGCCGAAGGAATCAGACGGACGATATATCGTCTCCTCGATCCCGAGCGACACAGCAACCGGGATAATTCCGTTGGTACAGGGGAGCATCACAAGCAAGAACGTCTCTGCGTCATCATGGTCACACACAGCCAAGAGATGATGAGGATGGCGGACCGCATCATCGTAATTAACCTCGGTCGCGTCGTCGAGTCCGGAACGTACAGCGAGCTATGCGAGAAGAAGGGGAAGTTCGTTGAGCTTATTAGTGGTGGGCTATGGATGGGCAACCAAAACACGATTACGCCACAGAAACAATCAGGCACAAGGATCTTTGATCAAGATAGCGCGTCGCAAGTGGGACGGACGAACGACCTTCCTCTGAGACAAAACAGCAAGGGAGGCGAGGAGGAGTTTTCTGTGAGCGCTAGATGGATCGGCGTTCGTGATGTCAATTGGAGCCCTGAATCCGGACCCTCAACCGGTATTTTGAGCCCGATGGCTAGTCCCTTTAGTCGACCGTCACGGAGGAGAGAACATAAAACTGGTGGAGATGTTTGATTCTTCCTTACTGCTTGCTGTATATACTGCCTTGGTACT
The DNA here is from genome assembly GCA_025201785.1 of Xylaria longipes. Lineage (NCBI taxonomy): Eukaryota > Fungi > Ascomycota > Sordariomycetes > Xylariales > Xylariaceae > Xylaria > Xylaria longipes. The sequence goes on from MU619769.1 coordinate 46,260, forward strand.
ATGCTACATGTATATTTTACATGTTCTTGAACAATGAGTCCATTGGCTATTATTTGTTCCCGTCGACTTATCACGAGCTAGGGTTCCATTCTTCATTTAGTATGTACGGGCCCCATTTTGCCTTTAAAGTAAAAATGGTAGTCGGCAGAACCCTCGTACTATCTGTTACAGACAAGCATAGGGTGTAGCTTCAGTTCGATTAGCAGTCCAAGCAGTACTTGTTCGAAAACCTAAAAGATGATCAGCACTATACCGCATCGTGTGCCATCCGCTCTCTCTTACCCATCCCACACTGGAGGTCCAGCAATTGTATAGTTCTGTGCAAAGGAGTCAGTCACGTAAGCACTAGTACTCGACCATGAAAAGTATGAACATACCGTAACAACCTTCATATCGTCCGCGTAAATATCGATAAAGATGGACGGATCTAATCTCCATCAGTCTCCTGAGACCACCTACACAATTTTCACATAGGAGGGAAGAGAAACGCATACCGTCCTCAGCATACGCTCCAGGGAACCTGGCCAGGTATCTCTCCGGGGGCAACGCCGTCCCGGTGCCACTGATGTTGAGATGTGCGCACTCGGGATAGAACTGCGGTCGCTTGGCGATATGGATGCTAAGGATCTCGTGTCGCACGATATACAACCCTGGCTTGAGGGTGGCCGGAATTGTCGCGGGCCAGAGGTCCGGGCTGCCATCCCAGTTTTGGAATTTCGACTGGTACCATAGACCGCTCTGTAGCCCTCCTTCCAACACTTTGGTCATCTAGCGTCAGTAGCTTTTTTCACCGCAGAGAAGCAGCAAGAAAGAAGTAAAAACTCACAACCTGCCTCCCATATTTTGAAGAAGTCGAGCTTATTCACGTCAACATCCTCGCACGACTCACCGCACGCGGCGAGCCAGACTATAACCGCTGGAGTCAGTAATTACTCTTTTAAGCAGTTCTAGAGCTCTCGAAATATGCTCCCGAAACATACTCCTGAGACACCTCGGGAGCTCTCAGGTTACTAGAAAGGGAAGAAAATGACTCTAGCGGTAACTCACCGCTCATGGGGCCGACGGGGTGAAGCCACCACCAGTAGACGGCGGTGAGGTTTTCGCCGGCACCGATGGGGATGTACGACGGCGGGGCGGTGCCGGGGCTGTTGCACGCCATAGCCGTGTCATTGACGAAGTTGATGGGCTCGATCGAGGCCCAGATCCGCTGCGTCATCCATGACTGTCCCTCTTGGGAGTCACGCGGCTGGTCCGGGTCATAGCTGTGCTTGTATTTCGTGTTAGTACCCCCGTGTGTAGACTAGTGCGAAGAGGAGATAATTAAAAAAAAAGGAAAGAAGAGATAGACCGACCCTCTGTACCACGTCTCGCCGACTGTGTAGTTTGCTAAGCCGCCGTGACCGACAGCGCGGTTCACGAATAGCAGGAGCGATGCCAATGATGGTAGGAGAGACATGGCGGCGAGTCTTGGCAATGCTCTGCTTCGATTTACCGTAACGAAAGACGCTATGTTTGTAAAGTGCTCGAAGCGAGGTCTAGGTATAACCAGCCACCATCACGAGACAAGCATGAGCGCAATTACAGTACGCCAAGTACCGATGGCGCTCGGCTGTTAGAGCAAACCACGTATATACACTACCTACTGCTTCGTGAGCCACTACATTTTAGGCAACATACGACATACTCCGTAGGGTCAATGAGCGTGGCGATGGTTGGGCATGTGTGTTGGGTGTACGATATGGAGAGGGCAAGAGAGGTGATACTATTATTACGACTTATCCTCATGTGGTAACTCGGAGTGTCGATGGCATGGGTCTAGCATCCTCCCCAGTCACCGGCTATTTACTCTAGCCTCACAGCAACATGGCCGGGAAATATGTAGTTCTACAGAGCCGCCCGGATAGTAACGCGATCGCTGGTAGTATTTGAGCATCGTTTATCTAGCTAAGAACATAGGAGTGTTCAATTGATTACGGTTGCAATTTATAACGGGTAGGCTGAATTCACAGTTCACGATTCTCGAAATGGGTACGGTACGGTTTGTCTTTCAAGCAGAGTCCACATATATGTTAGGTACGCCGAAAAGAAAGATGAAATACAGAAGTACCTACCTAATAGCTTATACCGGACTAAGGGAAGACGTATAAGAGTTACGGACAAGCAGCACCCGAAACATGTCACTCAGCTACAACAGATGAAACACTGCCAGGCGTGAACCCAACTACGCCCACACGACGAGCTGCGAGTCGGTTAGCGAGTCGGTTAGCGATTGGGCCCCGGCGCGTGAGTCTTGGAGACTTTGTTTGAAAACAACTCGCAGCACGACGCTGCGAGGAACAGTGGTGTCTAATAAACGGTGACCCCAGAGCAAAAGGTTCCGTGATCCGCAACCGGCAAAATAGAGCGGCTCAGCCATATTAACCCCATCTCCGGAATTGGAGGCGTAAACTTATGCTAACTGGATAAACCAACGCTCTCAAGACCCGTTACCAAATTGCCAAGCGCATCTCGATGATTCGCCTTGCTCGATACTATCCATGGGAGCGTGGCGACCAAATGACAGGATCTGGAACTATGGGAATAGCGCTCGTGCCTGAATGCCCACGTGTGATTGAATCGTACCATGCAGTGCCAGTTGCCTCCACGACGAGGCCCGAGGAGCCAAATAATCCGGGGAAGTGCAAACGTATGGACGTATCATGGCAGCCTGCGTGAACAACAGGCAAAAGCCCGTCGGGTGAAGTGGCGCTGGACACACTCACATATAAGTATCCGTCTGGGGTATTTTCTGCCCTGATCTGCCTCGCTTGTTCACCTTTGAATCATCCTCCCCGGTTAAACAAGCTTGACATAACACTGCCCGCATCGACAGTCTATCCAAAATGGTCCACCTTCTGACCAGCGCCGTCCTGCTGGGCACCTCCGCATGGGCCCTCCCCTACGCGGGCGAGATCTACGCGCGACAGAATGGCTCCGAATGCAGCGTCGCGAACAGCTACCCCACGGTGAACGACGCCAAGCTGCCTGATCCCTTCACCTTCGCGGACGGCAGCAAGGTCGCTTCCCAGGCCGACTGGAAGTGCCGCCAGGCCGAGATCAGCAAGATGCTGCAGCAGTACGAGCTTGGCGACTACCCGCCGCCGCCAGACAAGGTCGAGGCCACGCTGAGCGGCAGCACGGTGTCGGTCAAGGTAACGGTCGGAAGCAAGACGGCCACGATCAGCACCAGCATCCGGAAGGGCAGCGGCGCGTCGCCGGGCCCGGCCATCATCACCATCGGCGGCTCGTCGCTCCCGATCCCTGGGACGGTCGGCACCATCAACTTCGGCAACGACGCGTGGGCGGGCCAGTCGAACCAGCGCGGCTCGGGGGCTTTCTACACGCTGTTCGGCAACACGCACTCGGCGGGCGCGCTGACGGCGTGGGCCTGGGGCGTGGACCGGCTCATCGACGGGCTGGAGCAGCTGGGGTCCGCCGCGACGGGCATCGACACGACGCGGCTGGGCACGACGGGCTGCTCGCGTAACGGCAAGGGTGCCTTCGTCGTCGGCGCGCTCGTCGAGCGCATCGCGCTGACGCTGCCGCAGGAGTCGGGCTCGGGCGGCGCGGCCTGCTGGCGCATCTCGGACTCGGAGGAGGGCAAGGGCAAGAACATCCAGACGGCGCACCAGATCGTGACGGAGAACGTGTGGTTCAGCTCGCGGCTCAACACGTACGTGCGCGCCGTCCCGACCATGCCCGTCGACCACCACCTGCTGGCGGCCCTCGTGGCGCCCCGCGGCCTGTTCATCGCCGAGAACGACATCGACTGGCTCGGCCCCGTGTCCACGACCGGCTGCATGAAGGCCGGCCGCCTGGCCTACAAGGGCGCCGGCGTCCCCAACAACATGGGCTTCTCCCTCGTCGGCGGCCACAACCACTGCCAGTTCCCCTCGTCGCAGCAGGCCGACCTCACCTCCTACATCAACTATTTCCTCCTCAAGGGCGCCACTGCCCCTGGCGCCGTCGAGAAGAGCAGCGCCACCGTCGACGTCGCCGAGTGGGCCACGTGGACCGTCCCTTCGCTAACCGCATGAGGAAAACGACATGGTCGAGATGGAAACGAAACGGATAGCATAAAATCAGCAGCATGTTGGCTCTTGTGGCACGCACACATGGTCATTAGTCGGGGGTGGGTTGTTTAGTTTACATATTTCCGACTCTGTAAATACGAGACATGTGACATCAATCAATAGGCGACCAAAGAAACTTTCCTGTCTGTGTCTGCCCGTGAAAACATCCTTACCCCCGTCTTGCGCGATATCTAGACACTTTATTCCGCAAGCCATGTCCGGAGCGATCCTTCGAGGTCCTCGCCCTCGAGCCCCAGCAGGTCGAGCGCGTTGTCCGGGCCCTCGACGGCTAAGCCAGCACCGTCGCCGTAGACGCGCTTCCGCAACAAGTTAGAAAACGCGCTGTAATCCCCCTTGCTAAGCTTCTCCACGCCGATTTGCTGCTGCTCCGACGCAGGGATGTGGTTGACTGTCCATTTCGACCCTGTGAGCTTTTCGGCGATCTCTAAGACTTGGTTCTGCGTCGGGTTGAATGAGGCGATCGAGATGTACCGGTTGATGGTCGGCTCCGGATGCTTCAGCACGGCTGCGATGGCTTTGCCAATGTGAGGCAGGTTACTGGCCTGATACGGCTCGTTCCCGGAGTCGTAGATGGTGGCTGTCTTTGTAGCTTTGTCGAGACCGATGGATCCGTGCTCAAGGCCCTGGTCCAAGGAGACCACAGTCAGTCAGTAGAGTTCCATTTTCTAAATAGCATCTGCAGCGAGTCTTAGAGTCAGCCCTCACCCAGTCAAAGAAAAGTCCCGTTGAGATACCCGTCCAGGTGAAAGACGGGTCCTGCTTCGATTTCTCATGGATGTAGTTCAGCGTCTGGATCTTGCCCTGTAGAATTGTCCCAATCGGCTCTTTGCCTAGGAATCTCGTGTTGATGCCGAATTCTGAGGGGATGATGCGCCTCAAGCCTGCTGCGACAGCGGCGTCGACGAGCGGCCACTGACCCGCAACGGCGACTGTGGCGACTATAGTTCGCTGGAGTCAGTAATTACTCATTTAGGAGAATTAGGCACGGGACTTGGGGGTTCTGCATGCTCCCGAGACACGTTCAATGCCCTAACAGGAGGATTTTGCCTCCGCAAGCGGCTAAAACAGGAAGAAAATGACTCCAGGGGTTACTCACTGGTAGAAACAAGCGCATCTTGGCCCTGGAGGGCGGACGTCAAGGACTCGACAGATGCGTAATCAACTGCCTTTGACGCTACTCCGGCAGGGAAGGTCGACGTCGAGCCTTCGCGCGTCAGGACCTTCACCGCGAATCCAGCGTCGACGAGCTCGGTGACGACCGCTCGGCCAAGATTACCTGATCCCTGATTCCGTTAACATAACCGCCGGGCATTACGACGGACGTCACCTTACCCCAACTACTGCGACGTTCTTGATTGGGCTACCCATAGTGGATGGTCGAGGTTTTCTTAGCCTAAGCGCCCGCAGCTGTCTGTCAACATGTATTGAAACAGGTATGGAGCACTGGTGTATCTAGAGCTAGTCAGTTCTCGAGCCTTTTATATCCGTTTCAACCACCCGATAGAAGTTGCCGCGAGTGTCTGTCTCCGCACCAACAAGCCCGTGCGAGCCAATTGAGGGGAGCTGCTGATAAGAAGCGGCAGTGAGTTCTGGACTGTTTGCCTGATTTCCTAACATGGTGCTAATATTGCGTCATGGGGAGAACTGCAAGTGCTGGGCGGATTCGGAGTCGCTGGATAACGAGACGAAGATGCTTGGTTAGACAATGTTTGAGCTTATGATCCCTGCGCTGCGTAATGACAGGTACTTGTCAAATGACACTCCCCAAAGGTAGGAGAACATTGTGACGCGCATGAACCGTAAACCAAGCACGGCGCATGTGAGATAGCTTGAACGGTACGTTACCGATGCCCTTATACCTGAATGTTGTGTCTTCGTCATCAATAGTCGAACACTATTGTCGTCCCAAAGAGGACAGAAGATGCACGCTAACTCGAGCCGGCAGAGTCACGCGTTCAACTACAAATTCAAGACCAAAACAGAATGGTATCATTAAGAATTATAGTTAAGAAAAAAAAACGACCTTTGTCGCTGGGGCGCGAGCTCGATTTAACCCTCTACGTGCTCGTCAATTTTATGTACCGAGAACCCAAATGCCACGCTGCTGGTGCATATACATATCCCATCTCTAGTAGTTGTATTTGTAACAGAAGTGGCCCTGGAGGGTGCGCAGGATGTCGCGGACTGGTAGATCGGGGCACTTGCTGCCGCAGATGCCACCCATGTAGATGACGGTGTCGAGCGTCAAGGGGGGACAGTTGTCGTTGGCCGCGCAGCCGCTGATGGTGGTGCGGCGCGAGATGTTGCCGAGCTGCCACTTGCGGAAGACGTAGTCAACGTATAAGTGGTGCATGAAGAAAATCGGGTCGCCGGGCGAGGCGATGGCGTCTGCCATGGTGGCACCGACACCGTTGTGGCCCTGGGCGTGGAAACTAATATTTCCGTTAATAAACTTACGGGCAAGCGGAAGAACGAGCAAGCAAGACTTACGTGAATTCGACACAACTATGGAAATCCGGGTAGCTTGTACGGGCCAAGCAAGTGTTAAACGAGTCGACGCCGGTCTGGCTGGTGACCTGCTCGTTCACAGCACGTTGGACGCAGTGGGGGTTGTTGATGGTCTGGCCAGGTCCCAGGTTTGACTGAAGACCATTGAAAGCCTGTGAAAGCGTGAGTATAAGGTTTGACATGTATACACATGGGTGTTCATATCCAAATTAGACTTACGCCATTGTTAATGCAGGTACCACGGCCGTTGGTCGCACCAGGCAGGGTACCGAAGTATTGAGAGGTGAAGACAGTTGCCTGAGCGAACCTTCCAGCCCATTTCTTCTCATCCCACCACTATCGAGACTAGTCAGCGCACTATTCTTCAAAAGCAAAAGCAAAGAGTAAAACGAGGCGGTCATGAGCCCTTATAGCCACGCTCGAGACGGAGAGATCCCGCATGGGAAATTTAATAAGACGAAATAACTTACGGGCATCGCCCTGTTGAAGCCGCACTCATCACGAAGCACCTGTTCAAAGGCCCAGACATAGTAGCGGTGCCACAGGAGGAACTTGTGAGTCTGCTGGCTGGTGCTTCGACTGTGGATGTTAGGGGCATAGCTCTGGTGAAGGCGGACGAAATCCTCGTATCGGTTCCTAGAGGCGTCGAACTTGCCCGACGCGGGTCTCGTGATCAGGCACTGGATGGCACTGACAAAGGCCTGCTTGTCCGAAGTCGAATAGTCGTCCCACTCAAAACGGACAGCGGGGTTGGCACAGTCGCCAGCATCTCTGGTTTCGAGGACATTCCCAATTAGGTCCTCGGCAGGAACGTCTTTGGGTTCGAACTGCGAGGGTTTGAAGGAAGCCTCAAAAATGTCTTCGACCTTTGTAATACTCTCATTGGGTCCGCGGTTCTTGAACATCTTTTTGAACTGTTGGACCTCGTCTTTGAAATCATCATTGAAATCAGCAATGTCCTGTTCCCATTCCTTTTGCCATTGCTTTCCGACCCTTGCCAGCCAATCCTTCAAGCTGGATTCGTGTCCGGGGCCAAAGACGGGGAGGACACTGAAGTTGTTTCCGCCCAGATCCTTGAATTGCGAGGCATCGACAGGGTCGACATGGTGAACTTCACCGAATATGGTGAGTGGCCAGCCTTCTACGGAGCGTTGGTTAAGGCTGAAGCCGAGATCGACACCGGCATTGGCCTCCTCTGGGGAAACCGAGTTCACCTGGCCAAATTCGGAAAGCGGCATACCATCCTCGCGCGTCTCGAGGGGTGGGAGTGAGGCCGCGGTCACAGCGGACGCGCACAGAGCGAGGGACAGCTTCATGATCGTCGTCGTCGGGTTTTTAGCTAGACGGCCTTGTGTGATTGCGAGCGGCGATTGACGTAGCGATCAATACCCAACAGGAGACGATCCAAATTCCCGGGGACGTCTGGCTTGGTATTTATGATCCTCGCGCCTATTCTGATTACAATTAGGGGCTCGTCGGCCCAAAGAGGATCCTACACGCGATCCCGCATTTCCACATTTCGGCCCAGGCTGCTTTCTCAGTAGCCTTCTTTTTCAGGTCCGCTGCAGGAGGTGGAACTTGCCTCGCCCAGAGCAGGACACGACCAGGGCCGTCGACGATACACGATACGAGGCCTAGCTTTGCCAAGGCAACTAGCTCCTTAATCGAGAAGACCCAGACGGGCAAGACGGTGACAGTAAAATTAGCATCTCTCTAGCGGTCCATCACTGCAGATGCTACGTGGGCCGACTCTGCTCCTGCGTCCAGGGTGGTAGTCGTGGCGACCTGCCCGGTTCGGTCTGTCCAAGCACCCCTGCATGGGCTGTGTCGTTGTGGTTCATTTCCCAGATGGAGATGGAAAGGTGCCCAGGCTTAGAGTAGCTCAATCCCAGTAGGACTACTGCCGTACAGCATACAGTACTACTGTACTGGTACCCGCTGAGAACTTTGATGTGACCGGGTTATGGTGCCGTCTGTTACTATGTATCAGAACTACTGCTTCTAGAATCGATTGCTACAGATGATTAAAGAAGGCTTTATTACAGCAGCGCTTGTTGGTGCAAATACGGCAAATACGGCGAATACAACGAGTAAACCAGGCCAACTTCATGCAATCTTAATTCTCCCCTTTAAAACCCCTTACAGTTAGCTCTATTTGCAGATGAGACTAAATCTGATTGGGAGGAGATCTACCGTGCTTTGTATGTACTATGTACAGTAAGAGGAACGGACAACAGAGTAGGTACCTCAAAGCGTTTCGCCGTTGTTAAAAATACATTGAACCCTTTCCCACTGCTACTTACTGGTTTAAGTTAGGCGTCGCATTTAATGTCCAAACATGGTCAAGCCAGGTACACGTGTGAACTTACATAATCGTTTTGAGACGCCGTGTCTTTGTGTCCAGTATTACATGTACTTTTTTATTGGGCTGAGGTTTTCTGCAATGATATGCAGTTTGTCTTAGTTGGCAACTGAGTGGTGGGGTAAAGCTTCACATGCAACTAGTGTACAGCTTTGTCACTTGGTGAATGACATGGGACAAGCTTACAGTAGGCCACTGGTAGCTGAGGAAAAGGTCTATGTTCGGGGCTGGGCCGGGGCTGGGCCGGGGCTCTCGGGTACCCCTGACCATCTGCAAATAGTTGGCTTTTTAAGCGTTGTTTGGTGATCCAATGAGAGGGCTACGACTTGTGGCTCTCGTCAGCCAAATTGTGTTCATTCGCCTCAGCTTGGTCGAGCCTTTGCCCTTCAATCTCCTCAATACGAGTTGGAACCACAAGACAGCGAGTCAGGGCTTAGGAGAGTGTGCGTTTTAGTAGCATTAGGATAGGTACCATGCTGTACCCAAAGACTCATCGCCGGTCACCGCTAGATTTTATTAAATTTTTGTAATGCTCACCGTATAAGTTACTAAGTATGTTGATTGACGCCGTTCAGTTGTTTCTTAAGAGGATTGATTACCAGAGTTGCGAAGACAGCGCATGTTAGGAACTTGTTGCTCGAACAAGTATACTAAATTGGCACGAGCTTGAAGGCATCCAAAGATCGCATCTCGCTCAATCGCTCGTAAAAAGATACTCATGTGTCACGACTATCATTAGTGGTACGCATAACCTAGGTATGTCGAAATAGGTTTTTTACATGCCACTTTTTGTGGTGCAACGGTCCAGCTTCTCGGGTCTCCTCACTCTGCCAAGAGGCCATCACGATAACGAGCAGGTGGTGTCATTTAGGTCCTGTCCAAGAGCCATCGGTTTCCGATCTCAATTGGCGCTCAATTACAGCGTGTCGCCGGCTATAACGGTTTGCCCAATAGTAGCCGATGGTGGGGAACGGCTAGACAAAAGAAGGCCTTTCTGTGACCATTGTTCTTGGTTGCGGAGAGCCTATCTACTAAACTAACATAACCCAGATGACTAGCAAGCACTACTACTCATCATCGTAAAAGAATACTACTGTAAACCCCAAAAAGACGGCAATCTGCCGCCTACTTGACATACATCGTCCGGCTTTGTCGTCCTCGCAAACACACATCTTGAGTTGGTCAGTGGGACCGGAGTATGAACGGCACTTTAGCAACGGGCGAGAGCAGTGCTCGGCAAATCAGCGCCGTTGGTGGGCACCAAGAAATAACAGAAGATCTCAGCCCACACTCGCTGGTTGCTAGTGCCACACGCGTGTCATGTCGACGCCGTGTATTTCTCCGAGGGAAATTCGGATCCAACGACGGACGGCATAGCAGTGTGAGAAAACGCGCCGTGCCAACAATGAGATCATGGCGAGTTGTTTCCTGCAGTCCGTATTGCATATATATGAAGTGATATCATGAACTAACTGCAATACAAGGGATCAAGAGCGCGAGATAGCTACCCGATCAGAACTAGCTAACCACAACGAAGCCGCATACTGAATTGTGACTCTTCTATTCTAATTCGGTGTACAAGTATCGTATGTCGTCATGAGATGTGCCGCATGTGCGTGATTGGGTGGAGCCTTCGATGAATTCTGAGCTGCTGTCACGAACATCGGTTAGTCGATGGAAGATATACCAGTGTTGCTTTCCGCGTAGCCAAGGCGCTAAGCAGAGCTGTCATCAAAGTTGGTGTGTCAGATCAAAGCTTACACCCGTCGAGAAGGCTGAGGCCCCAATTAACGCTTAAATGTCGTTATCCCGAGAACAAGCTGTACAAGATAATAGTAATGGTAATAGTCGTCAAGACTCAAAAGAGAACGACTGAGTATGATGTTGGAATGAGCGGCAAATGTAGAGTATTAAAATCCTCGCCATCATCATTCGTCACTGTCGAACCTACCCTCCTTCGAAACAAACCGTAAGCATCGCCTCGAGGCAAGAACCTCGTCTTCCTATACGAGTTCAATCTGTGCAATCGCAGCTTGGCACGCCCATGAGCGGTCTAGCTCGTTCGATCAGTTCCTCGACGGCTACACTACGTTACGGTCTCACAGCAGCGTGACAGGATAGCCTTGTCGAGATCTGACATCTCCTTCACACCACCTCTAGAGCCGTCTTCCGTCCACACAGCCTAACCATCGCGGTCACGTCAAGCCGCGACTTTCTTACGATCCAATGAGTAACAATCGTAGCGAGGTCTTCATCTAGCCTAATGCCGCCTGAAGCTCGCGAGATACCTATTGAGGCCAAAGGACCGAGTGAGATTAGGGCTGATGTAATTAAGCCTGCTCTTGGTATTAATTGATTGCTTGGCGTTTTGGACAGAAGTCAGGCGTTGATAACAGCCCCGGTTTGGAACCGTGATATCAGTCACGAGGATGACCAACTCACTTGTCAAGCCGCAGGACCAATCAAGGTGCAATTGTGATGAAGTCACAAATACTGGTCCTAAGCATGCGGCAATTGTATCACCACATATCCAGTATTAGGTAGTCGACGGCTCCCCCGTTGCACATGACCTGTGGAGACCGCTGCTCGTCTAGTAAGCTTTCATGTCAACTTTGACCGAAAGGTGTGTGGATCCTTTGAATCGTCTCCGTGGCTTCTCGGTGACCTAGGAGTATACGACGATACCGAAGAGAGCAGGTCCCACGATGTTGTACGAAGGCGCGCCCATGGCGGAACATATTGGAAGTCTGGAACTCGGCGCGTTCCACGTGGCTTTTGATACTAGGTACTCAAGACAAATGTAAGATAGAATGTCGTACGAACCGCGGAGAGTAAAAGAGCTACAAAATAATTAAGATAGGTGTCTATCAACTAACCAACCGGGCTTCCCAACCAGTGTCTCACTTCGGGATCGGAATTTAGAGGAGAACAATACTACTTCCATCGGACGGCGAAGGATCACTGTTGACTCTCATCCGTATACGTAAGCAATAGTATTAGATCTTGTACATACTCGTCATTTTCGGGCTTTCTTCACTAGCAGATGTCTCGGAATTGTTAGTCCTAGTACTCGACGAAGTTACATCACCCATAATTCTACAACTGCTTGTTACGTCAACGAGGTTTAAAACATACAGCGGGATGATTTGCATTGGTTAGCCGCAGCTGGATGGACAGGCCGTGGTAGATAATTACAGTGTTTGTTTAGATTATCACGGCGTCTGTGCCCATAGAACGAGCGCTGCCGACGACTTGGTATGTCTAACGGACGTCGCCACAGAGCAAGGTTACTCGCTTTAATATATTAGATAACCGATAGGTCTCACCCGTGTTAACGCCAGGACACAGTTCTGTAAGTATAGAAATCTATACTGCGGGGGCAGTGGCATACTCGATGACTCGTGCCATAGAGAGATGTGCCAACGCACGACGAAGCACCGGCTAAGTTACACCGCAAGCACACAAGACATCGAGTTTACATTTTATAAGACTGCATATATCAATTGCCTTTTCAGCAGCTTCTTGTCAGGTGCGACATGATGCTTGCTAGATAGTACAACGCCCCAAGAACTGGAAATCATAGAAATAAAGGGCTAGCATAATTCAGATGAGGTAAAGCTCGAATATGTGGTGTGTTATGACAGATGAACAATTACATAATGATAGGCGACATGTTCCACCGCGACCCTATGTACCAGCTCTTAACCTCTGGTAACCTCTAAACCATTTCCCTCTTCTCAATCATCGCACTACGCCGCATATGCATATTCCCAGAATGTATTTGGTTTCGTCTGGCCGGAAAGCGCCTTATAATCCTTACCCCCGGGAAGGTTGTAGTCGTGCGAAGCGATTGGTGGTTCGTCGTACGGGCCAGCGAGGTCGTAGTTGTAAATAAACCTCTTTTTGCCATCGGCTGCGACCTCGGTACGCGTGTTGGGCAGGACGGCCTCCACTGTTATGCGAGCATTGTAGTCGAGGGAGGCCATAAGTGTCCAGGCGTTGATGCCAGTCAACTCGACCCTTTGCTGAAACGGGTTGACCCACTGTGGCATACTCTTGATGGTAGTGAGAGGATTAAACTCCATCCCCGAGGTAAACCAATCTATGACTGTAGCGCAAAGTTAGCAATTCCTTGGAACTTTACACGGTCTTGATTTTCAAGGTGGGTATGAAAGTCCAGAGTACACGGTTTTTAGCCCGGGGGCGAAAATCCTTGCCCCTGAAAGAGGGCGAGCAAGAGGAAAAGGGAATTGAATCCACTCACTCTGGTTAACGAGAGACTTGACTATGACAAAACTGCGCTCTCCCGATGTTGCTTCATCTAGTGGCATAGGGCTGGAGAACACCTCCATGATCGAGACATTTTCTAAATTGAAGCCTGCCTTGCCCCAAAATTCGTAGAGACGGTACCGTATTCTTTCCAGCCGTTGCACGATGGGAGGGTGTCGTCCGCTGGCATCGGGAGTTGGGGAACGGCGAGAATCGACGATCGCGTACGATACTAATTGATTGAAGTAGTCTTCTTGCCCAGGAAGAGCCGTCGAGAACCATACAACGATGATCCAGTCACAACCCCATTCATCTTCTACCCAGATGGGCAAGATGACCCACGGCCGCTTCGTAATGTCGGCGAAGAACCTGTATATCGTCTCATTGGACCCTGGTTTCACAGGCAAATGATAGACTTTCTTTTCCATCGTTTTGTACATGGCATCTTTTGCGTCATCGTCGGCACTCCACAAGTCTGGGCCATTCGGGGAGGCAATGTGTAGATATCTGCGGGCCTCTCCCGGCATGCACTTCCATAAATGGTCGAATGCGATGTCCAGGGCGGGTGCTTTGATAGGAGCGTTGCGAGCGATCTGGAGGCTCGAAAGAGCACTCCTTGTGCGGAACGTGTGGTTGACGTAGCTCGGGTAGGGAACATCTCGTTTACGCCTCTTATCCTGGGGGATGGGATCGTACGTTCCGTCCGTGACTGTCCACCCATGGGACATGCGTATGGAGAATTCAGGTACTACAACTGATTTCTTGACCTGGTCGGGCATTTGCTGCTCCGTCTCTTGGGAGGCTGAGCCCTTGTTCTCTGGAGGAGGCGTATTTCGGGGCCTGTTTATGATCTTGCCTTTGAACATGTATTCCTCGTACAGCATTTCCCAGACTAAGCCCCAGTCGTGTTTCTGCTTGTAAGCAGCGGTGGCATCTTTACCAGCAAACTGGAAGATGAGCTGTTTACCGCCCGGATGTTTATTAAGCCACGCTGCTCTTGATCAGCCCTTCCTCGGTACAGATGATGGGTGAAGGACGGTATCTACCTGTCACATCCCATACATAATCATGGATGATCACCCAGCAATCTTGCTCAGTATGGTGTTTTGCAACTTCCGCAGCGTTAAGTATAGTCTTTGTCGACATATTTCCCTACCAGACCATGAAGAAAACCGAATGTTGCACGAGTTACAGAATGAAAGAAATTTATTGGCGCCGGGTCTGGGAGTAGGCAACCGAGGATGATGGTGGGATGCGGATCACTCGTTTACTATAGTAGGTTTCAAATAATTCGGCTTGCCTAGCTTTTTAGCACAAGTGCAGAACGAGGTGCTGACAACTTTAAAGGTATAGAACAATGGGCTTAGGTGACAGCAAGACATGCATTCCTGAAGATGCCCGGACCAGGTGTCCTGGGACACTGGTTGCGGGTGGGCGGTCTTTGTCGCCGCGCGGTTGAGGTCTCAGGGCTACATTCTTTGTCGATGATGAACGTTTGCAAGCGAGGGAAAGAAAGAAACAACAGATTAAAAAAAAAGGCTGTGTTCTACGCATATCATGAAAGTCATGGCCTCTATAAGGGACACGGGTCTGGCTGGGAAGCCCGAACCCATGGTGGTCCATTGTGATAACAATGTAGTACTGGCTTGTCAAGGTACCTTGTCAACTCATGTTGTCATCTTGAAGTCACTCGCAATGAAGGTGTAGCCGACATGAAATGCTGTCTTTGGTCTTTTTGGTATCGCGAAGGATGTCTGTGTCTCCATCGCACTGTTGACTCGTGACTTTATTGCCGACACACCTGTGGGTACAAATGATGTTATTCCGGGGGGTTGTAATGAGCTTTTCGCGGAAGAACCTAGCATAGGTATTGTTGGCCTTTGCATCGTCTAATAATCAACCTGGACGGGAGTCCCATCCCCAAGTCCATGGATCTAAAGAACGAAACGCATTCCAATTATATACCTAGGTAGGTAGGTAGATAGAGCTGCTAGTTGCATATATAGGTGCTCTGGTACTGGCCCGGGGGTAGGTACCTACAACCCGATAAGGTCATATCAATTAAACGGCGAAGCGCGTCCCCTCCCCGGCCCTAATCACCGCGTCGCGCTTTCGCAAGGGTACATGACAACCGCGTTTTATATAACCGGGCTGTAGCTCGGGGTACCTCGCTCATTTTCTTGTTCTCTACATTGTCGACAGTAATCGAAGAATAGCCTAAGCCTGCATCGTCCTCGACTCCGTCCTCTCCCGTGTATCATACCTCTCTTAATTAGATCTGTCTTGCCCGTTCTCTAATTCCGGGCGTTGCTTATACTAAACCTCTGTGTTGCTTCGTGCTTCTTAAGTTCGTGCCGTGGGTTGTATTTTCTGCTGGTGCTCGTCATTCCATACCTTCGACGTGAACCGAATTGCTGAAGTCGGCACGACGTGAAGTCTGAGTAGTTAGTTTGCTTGGTGACGGGCGCGATTGGGCAGCGTGCGTTTGGCAAGATGGGCGAGACACGAACCCCAGCCAAAACACCCTCGCTGTCGAGGAAGCCCAGCTCCGCCTCGGCTTCGTCCTCGACAGCAACACGCAAACAACAGAGCATCCTGGGCTTCTTTGCCAGATCTTCTCCCAGCGCTCCCTCCAAATCCTCCACCGCGACCACGCCCACCGCCGCCACCCCGGCCCGCCCGTCCTGCCTCCGGGAAACCACCAAATCCAATTCGCTCCAGCTGAACAGGAGCAAGAAACCCTCCAACGCCACACCCATCCCTAGCAGCGACGCCATTGAACCCTCCAGCTCCCAAGAGAATCACGGCTCTGCGAGCGTTACACCCACCAACAAGGTACCTAGCTTGAATCTCTGCTCGCCCTTGCCTGTCGCGTCTGCTGAGATGGATAATGTGAAGAAGCCGGTTGCGCCCGCCAAGATTGTCATGGGTAGCAGTCCTACACGCAAGGCATGTTTGTCCCGATGGCACCCTTCTGTTGCTAAACCCCCTCGACTAACAGGGATGGTATTCCAGGTCAAGAAGGCGGTCAGCTACGCCGAATCCTCTGACGATGACGACCAAGACGTTTTTGCCGCACTGGAAGCACCACGCTCCCGATGTCGTGCTCGCCAACGGACCAAACCAATCGTCGAAGAGGACGAGGATGAGTACAAAGAGGCAGGCGAGGGGGCTGCTTACGAAGAGGATGACGACGGTATGTCAATGAGAAACGTGCCCCTCCGGCGAAACAGCAGATCCTGACATTTGCGGCGCGAAGATGAAATGGCCGACTTCGTAGTTTCGGATGACTCGGATGCTCCGTCCAAGAAGAGGAAGCGACCAAACAAGACCCCGACGGCACGAAAACGATCGCATGCCTCGCCATCTATCCGGAAGATAGAGGAGAGTGGCGTGGAAGAAGAGGAGCTGTTGGAGGACGTGCCCTCGACCTCGACCGCACAGCAGTGGGCCTACGACCCTAACAGCGTCGATCCTGTCAAGCCGAGGGCGGCATCCACGCCGAAGCAAACAGCAAACAAGGTCAAGGCACATACGCGCGAGCCCGAGGAGCGATACTCTTGGCTTGCTAAGATCACAGACATCAATCGCCACCCGCCGGATCACCCTGACTACGATCCCTGTACCGTGTATGTGCCGCCCGTGGCCTGGAATCAGTTCACCGCCTTCGAGAAGCAGTACTGGGAGATAAAGCAGAAGCTCTGGACTACTGTGGTCTTCTTCAAGAAGGGCAAGTTTTACGAGTTGTACGAGAACGACGCAACCATCGGCCACCAGCTTTTCGACCTGAAACTCACGGATCGCGTCAACATGCGCATGGTCGGTGTCCCAGAGAGCTCGCTGGAGATGTGGCAGAACCAATTTATCGCCAAGGGATATAAGGTGGCGCGGGTTGACCAGATGGAGACAGCCCTCGGCAAAGAGATGCGTGAAAGGGATGGCGGCAAGGCGAAGAAGCAGGACAAGATTATCCGCCGTGAGCTTGCATGCATCCTCACGGGAGGGACTCTCGTCGACGGCAGCATGCTGCAGGACGATACAGCGACGTACTGTGTGGCCATCAAGGAATCCGTCGTCGGTGACCATCCGGCCTTCGGTGTCGCCTTTGTGGACGCGGCCACCGGCCAGTTCTTCGTTACCGAGTTTGAGGATGATGTCGACCTAACCAAGTTCGAGACACTGGTCGCTCAGACGAGCCCGCGTGAGCTTCTCTTGGAGAAATCGCGTATATCGACCAAGGCTCTTCGCATCCTGAAAAACAACACCTCACCGACTACCATTTGGAACTACTTCAGGCCGGGGGCCGAGTTTTGGGAGGCCGAGTTAACCCGTCGCGAGCTTGGCTGCAACGGGTATTTTGCGTCAGACGAGAACGAAGAGGAAGAGGTGTGGCCTGAGACTCTCTCCGAGGCCAAAGATAAGGACTTGTTGATGTCCGCACTTGGTGCCCTCATTCAGTACTTGCGTGTGCTTAAAATCGAGCGCAACCTACTATCTCAGCGCAACTTTACTTGGTACAACCCCATCCACAAGAACGGCACGCTCATTCTGGACGGCCAGACCCTGATCAACCTCGAAATCTTCGCGAACTCTGTTAATGGCGGCGCCGAAGGCACTTTGTTCTCCCTCCTCAACCGCTGCGTCACCCCATTTGGCAAGCGGTTGTTCCGTCAATGGGTCTGTCACCCCCTGTGCAACATCCAGAAAATCAATGAGCGACTAGACGCCGTAGACATGCTGAATGTAGACGTCAGTGTGCGCGAGCAGTTCTCGTCTCAACTTACCAAGATGCCCGACCTCGAGCGTCTGCTGTCACGAATCCATGCGGGTGCTTGTAGGCCCGAGGACTTTGTCAGGGTCCTAGAAGGATTCGAGCAGATCGAGTACACGATGAGTCTTCTAAGTGCCTTCAGCGACGGGAACGGTCTTATCGACCGCCTTATATCTGCCATGCCAGATCTCAACGAACCTTTGTCATACTGGAAGTCGGCTTTTGATCGTAGAAAGGCCCGACAAGACAAGATTCTCATTCCAGAGCGTGGTATTGAAGAGGATTTTGACTGTAGTCACGACACAATCGTCGGCATCAAGGACAACCTACAATCCTTGCTCGATCAGAAGAAAGCCGAGCTGAAGACCAAGTCCATCAAGTTCACCGACGTTGGCAAGGAGGTCTACCAGATGGAAGTGCCCAAAGCTGTCAAGGTTCCTAAGGATTGGCAGCAGATGTCTGCTACCGCCAGCGTCAAACGCTACTATTTTAAGGAACTGACTGCTCTCGTACGAAAGCTACAAGAGGCCGAGGAAACACACTCACAGCTGTTGCGCGATGTATCGCTCCGTTTTTCCAAGCGCTTTGACGTTGACTACGAGATTTGGCTGCAAGCCATTCGCATCGTGTCCCAGCTGGACTGCTTGGTCAGCCTTGCCAAAGCATCGTCTTCGCTGGGTGAGCCTAGTTGCCGCCCTGTTTTTGTCGATGAGGAGCGTAGCGTCGTCGAATTTACTGAGCTTCGACACCCGTGTATGCTTAACACAGTTGACGATTTTATCCCTAATGATATTGTTCTTGGGGGTAATTCCGCCAATATTAACCTGCTGACGGGTGCTAATGCCGCTGGCAAATCCACGATCCTGCGAATGGTAAGCCTCCATCGTAGTTCAGCGTTATATTTTCTATATGCTAACATTGACCAAGTCATGTACGGCCGTTATTATGGCCCAGATTGGCTGCTACGTGCCAGCTTCTGCGGCGCGGCTCACCCCCTGTGATCGTATCATGTCACGACTCGGTGCCAACGACAATATTTTCGCGGCGCAATCAACATTCTTTGTTGAGTTGTCAGAGACCAAGAAGATCCTCTCGGAAGCAACACCGCGGTCTCTCGTCATTCTTGACGAGCTGGGTCGAGGCACCTCGAGCTACGATGGTGTCGCAGTAGCACAAGCCGTCTTACATCATGTTGCTACACATATCGGGTGCGTCGGCTTCTTTGCAACGCACTATCACTCTCTCGCCACGGAGTTCGAAAACCACCCCGAGATCCGAGCCAAGCGGATGCAGATTCACGTCGACGATGAAAATAGACGCGTGACATTCTTATACAAACTGGAGGATGGTGTAGCCGAGGGCAGCTTCGGCATGCATTGCGCAGCCATGTGTGGCATCGCTAATCGAGTCATTGAGCGCGCGGAGGTTGCTGCTAGAGAATGGGAGCACACCAGCAGGCTCAAAGAGAGCCTCGAACGTGCTAGAGAGGGATGTTATATACCATTAGGTGTCCTGAGCGACTTGGCCGCTCTTCTCGATGAGGGTAAGAGCGCTGATATCGCTGCCAAGAGCCTGGATGTGCTCGCGCGGACTATCGAAGCCTTGTGAAAAGAAAGGGTGGTGATGTTGTTCTGCTCTCGGTGGGATAATACCCGAAAAGATGAATACTTTGGTCCTGTCCTACTTTCATGTAGGTTTTGTCGACAGTCTTGCTAGATTTGCTGAAGGCAGCTTGTGTGTATATGTATGGCGTTGGGGCTAAAATGGTGGAACCAGTAGACATCCAGACGCTGTTGCGTGCCTCGCATCGTATATTGCTAATATGAATATAAGAACTTAATGTCGATGAAAGTTTGATTTGCCCCTTTCGCCACAACTAGTTTGTTTACATGCCCTATCGAGCGATATTATACTACCTAGGTACTAAGCTACAAGAATACACTCAGGTATACTTGCTGAGATGGTTTTAGGCATCGTTGTAAATGCGCTCTCTGGGAAGACTTTATACACGCGAGAAGAACCCGAAGGTATCCCTGATCTTGTCATCAACTAATTCTCTCATCTCTCTGCCTTAATGCTTGCTCTATGTGAAGCACGGTATAGGCATAGCCTAAAAGTTGTGCGTGGCATGTATAAACGCGCATGGATTCTCCATATCGATAGC
This sequence comes from Xylaria longipes, assembly GCA_025201785.1. Classification (NCBI taxonomy): domain Eukaryota; kingdom Fungi; phylum Ascomycota; class Sordariomycetes; order Xylariales; family Xylariaceae; genus Xylaria; species Xylaria longipes. The sequence continues at coordinate 66,467 of MU619769.1, forward strand.
GCACACGTCTACCTAGATGAACACGAAGCCGGGACTACAGCGTAGTTCGGGTACGACTGTGTAGTCAGGGATAACAGTTTGAGCCGCGTTGATTTCGTGGGAACCTTACCACGCTTGCTGCTCTATTTCATTTCGAACATATCTCTAAGGTTTAAATACGCGATCTTCGTCTTATGATGCCTCTTTCAAATTCATATCGCCTATCCCATCAGACGATTTAGATTTGCCATCAGATCCCTCCTCCACATCGCTTGTGCGCGGATACGCCTCGACGGCAATCTGGTCCAGGTCCCCGACCGTCTCGACAACAAGCGTCTCCTTCGCCGGGAAGGCGTAGCTGAACACCACGTACAGGAATATAGACGTGACGAAGCCGAACATCCAGTTGAAGGTGTACAAATTGGCCAGCCCGTCGTTGATGTGCACGGCGTCGGGTCCGCTGATGCTGAGACCGAGGCCCGGCAGCAGCGGGGCCACGGGGACGATGAAGGCGACAGCGGCCCGCCAGTTGTAGCCCCCGGCGTACCTGTACCGGCCGTCGGGGTTGTACAGCGCGGGGATGTCCACCTTCTGCTTCTTGACGAGCCAGAAATCCGCCGCCATGATGCCCGCCAGCGGGCCAAGGAAGACGGCATATCCGCCCAGAAAGGCGAGCAGCGTCTCGGCTGAGCTGAGAATCTTCCAGGGGACCAAGACCCAGCCCGCGACGACGGCGGCGATGAAACACCCGCGGCGGATGTTCACCCAGCGGGGGAAGAGTACCGTCAGATCATTGGCGGCGGACACAGAGTTGGCCGTGATGTTGGTGCCGACCTGCGCGAGGTACCAGGCCAGCGCGGCGAAGAAGGCGGCCGCGCGCCCGCCGGAGCCGTAGTCCAGCCAGAGGGAGATGATGTCCAGGGGGTTCCAGAGGTATTCGTCTGTGAAGACGTGTGCCGCCGACGTTGTGACGATCCCGATGATCCCGCACACTGTGAACAGCACCGGCATCGCGGGCAGTTGGATAAATTGCCCGTTGGGACTCCGCGCGTACCGCGTGAAGTCGGGCATGTTCACGCTTAGCGTCGACCATGTGCCTGTCACGGATGACATGCTCGAGAGCCAGAGATAGGCGTATTCTGCCGGGTTTCGTTAGCGATTGGCTTTGACATGCATACACAATACACATAATACCCGAATCACCGCAAGAGAAGGGACAAACCACAGGAAAAGAAAGCACTTACGCGACCCGCTGACCGTGGCCTTCTGCGAAAAGATCTCGCCGCCACCGCCGGCTTTGTGGACAGACCATCCGAGGAGCGCGAGGGCGGAGACCGGGGCCGCAACCAGCTTGACCCAGAATAGCGGCTTCAGCTTTGTCGGGTGGATGAGCAGGAGAGGGAGCTGGATGATCCAGAACAGGAAGTAGGAGACGAAACCCTGCGTGGTGAGACCGGCCGACTCGGGCAGCCGGTTCGGGATGTCGTTGTACGAGGGTGCCCAAGCGCGAAGCATGATCGTTATGCATTGCGCGCCGTTGGCGCCCTGGTCCTCTGTTAGCGGGGACGCTCATACCGTGGTGTGATATGTCTTAGGGGTTTATGGAAGTTGGGATCGGGGTTCAGTATAGGGGCGGAGCCCGCACGCACCTGGATACCGAGCCAGAACATGGCGAGGACGGCTCGGCTCACGATGGCGAAATAGCGCAGATAGTACCCGAAGCTACTCGTCGCGATGACAGAGAAGGGGACATGCAGCCGGGATCCGACTATAGCTCGCTGAAGTCAGTAGTTACTCGTTTAGGGAAAATCGGCACGGGGTTTTAGGAGTTCTGCATGCTCCTGAGCCATGTCCATTGCTCTAACAGGAGATTTTTGCCTCCGCAAGCGGCTAAAACGGGAAGAAAACGACTCCAGCGGTTACTCACTGGCGCCGTTGAGCACGATTGGGATGGCCACGGCGAGGTTGCCGAGGAACATGATGGGAATGGCCTCTCGCCACGAGAGCCCGACGGCGAGAATGGCCGATGCGGTTTGCCATGTGGTCAGGTTCAGCACGTCGGTGGCCCAGTAAGCGATTATGGTCCAGGATCCCCAGGTCTGATGCTCCGGCGGGGTTGGATCTGTTCCCATCTGTCCGTTAGTCTAGACGATGCGTATTACGAGCGCCAGACTGAACAAAGCGAGGTACGCGCCATACCCATGTCCTTGTTCGTCCAGACGTGATCTGGAGCGAGGGCTCCGGTTTGTTTTGGGATTTCCCATGAGTGCAGAGATGTACATCTCTGCTTGAATTCAGAGGCTGATGGCCTCTTCACTGTGAAATACGGGGAGTCAGACACGACCGCTCGTGATAGATGTTCGGCTCATTCTCAAGAAGCATTGGAGTACGCATGAGCATGTGCTGCTACAGGCAGAAATAAACAATCAGAAATGCGTACTGTTGGATTTGAGTAGCAAGAACGGGAAATAGATGTTGTGAAAAGCCGGACGAGGAGCTGGACTTCGACCTGTGAACAAGCAAGCACCTTTCAAGCGTCTTAGACAGTATTGATTCAGCTCGCTACTATCCCTTTGATTGTGAGATATCTCGTGTGAGCTAGGAGTAGAATTTCGAGACATGCTGGGCATTTATACGTTCTTATCTCGTCCCTAGTCCGAACCTACTAATATCCTCGTCTGCATACTGTACAGCATGCTCGCGGCCTCGACAGACCCATGTCAGACGATGTACAGTAGCATCGAGTATACGTACAGTAGGTAGGGCGTCGCTGCTGCGACCCAGGATCTGCCCAGGATCTGCCCAGGGTAGGTATAAGGAACCCTCAGCTATACCCGTGTCCTTCGTAAACGGTAGAAGTTAGAATGAGTAAGCCAATAACGTGAGAGGTGCTTATCGGACATTAGCTGACCCCAGTCTCTCGAGTGGGATAGAGCAACAAACGTGATAGGAGTCGCGCAAGGTTGTTTAGGGCTTCAGGTGAAAGTACCTATGTAAGTATATAAATAATTTATAAAATTTAATGTTTTATTTTGTCAGAAGTATATTAAGTTAAGGAGTTACTTTATATACTATATAAAACAAGGGCTATATAAAGGGCACGGATATCTTGTTTATATATATATATAAATCTTTTTATTTTATTTATATTAAAGGCTTTTTTAACCCAGGGGCAAAAAAGCCTAAGTTTTTAAAACTTTTTATTTAATAAAACTTTTTTTATTATTATTATTTATTACTTATTAATTATTATCTACTACTTATTAAACATATATAACATTATAATTAATAATTAAAATAATAATTATATAAAATATAAATAATTTATTAGTTTTTTTTTAAGCAGCTATAAAAGTTTAATAAAAAAAATAAAAATATATTAACTACTTTTTAAACAGCTACGCTGTTTGTTTAAAAAAAACATAAGCAGATTTTTATTAAAAAATAAAGATTAAGCTTAAACAATTAATATAATTTATTTAACCAGCTAATAATTATTATTATTATTATTTATACTAAATTTATTTATTAACTATTATATTATTTATATAAATTTTTTTTATATAAATATAATAATTAATTTGTTTTTTATACTAATTATTAATTTAAATTTAATAAATTTAAGTTTATATAAAAATATTTAAAATTAAAATAAATATAAAACTAAACAAGTTTAAAATAATTAATATATAAGTATAAAACTAAACAAGTTTAAAACAATTAATATATAAGTATAAAATTAAATAAGTTAAAAATAATTAATATATAAGTATAAAATTAAACAAGTTAAAAATAATTAATATATAAATATAAAACTAAATAAGTTAAAAATAATTAATATAATTATTATATAAATAATTTAATAGTTTTTTTTTTTATAAATAGTTATAAAAGTTTAATAAAAAAGATAAAAATATATTAACTACTTTTTAAACAGCTATATTATTTATTTAAAAAAAATATAAATAAATGTTTATTAAAAAATAAAAATTAAGCTTAAATAATTAATATAATCCGTTTAACTAGCTAATAACTATTATTATTATTATTTATATTAAATTTATTTATTAATTATTATATTATTTATATTACACTTATATATTAATAAAAACAAGGCTTTAGCAATATATATTATATTGTATTAAAATCTATAAATAAGAAGGAAAAAAGAAGCAAGGAATCTAGCTACAGAATATTTACACTAAATAGGTGGTGTATATAAGGTGTAGGCTGTGGGGCAGCTGGCAGGCAGCTGGCAGCAACCAGTAGTAAATGTGTTAGGTGTAGTAGCTAGTGCGGGGCAAAGCCACCAGCTAACCCGCTATAAGCCACCAAGCTGTAATTATTTATATAAATTTTTTTTATATAAATTTAATAATTAATTTATTTTTTATATTAATTATTAATTTAAACTTAATATATTTAAGCTTATATAAAAATATTTAAAATTAAAATAAATATAAAACTAAATAAGTTTAAAATAATTAATATAATTATTATTAAAAATAATAATAAAAACTTGTTTATTAAGCTTAAAGTTTTTTTAAATATTTTATATAACTAAAGCTAAAACTAGTTATATAAAATAATTTATTAATTACTAATAAATATAAAAATAAAACTTAGTTTATATTTTATTAATATTAATTTTTAAAAGTTTTTTTAGCTATATAAAATAATTTATTAGCTATAGTAAATAATTATTAGTTTTTACTTTAAGTTAAAAAAATATATTATAATATTAAAATTTTTAAAATAATTTTTAACTTAAATAAAATTAAAACTTTTTTAAATATTTTATATAATTAAAGCTAAAGCTAGCTATATAAAATAATTTATTAGTTATTAATAAATATAAAAATAAAATTTAGCCTACGTTTTGTTAGCGTTATTTTTTAAAAAGTTTTCCGGTTATATAAAATAATTTATTAGTTATTAATAAATATAAAAATAAAATTTAGCCTACGCTTTGTTAGCGTTATTTTTTAAAAAATTTTCCGGTTATATAAAATAATTTATTAGTTATAGTAAATAATTATTAGTTTTTGCTTTAAGTTAATAAAATATATCGTAATATTAAAATTTTTAAAACAATTTTTAACTTAAATAAAATTAAAAAATTTTTATAATAAATATAAGCTGCTAGCTATTTTAAAGCTAAAATTTTAATAAATATATTAAATATATTAAAAATATTAAATAAAATAATTTATATATATATATAAATAAAAAAAATAAAAAAATAATAAATATATAATAATAATTATATATTTATTTATATTTAAAATAAAAAATAAATTTATTTATATATATTTATTTAATAATTAATCGTTATTTATTTATATTAAAATATTAAATATAGCTATATATATATAATAAAAGCTAATAATTATAAAGGGGTTTTTTAAATAAAAAAATAAAATTTCTTATTTAAACAACTAAGAATTTTCTAGCTAAAATTTTAAACTAAAAAAACCTTTATTTTATTTAGTTATACCTTTTTCGCTAAAAACTTAAGCAAAATAATTAAGCTAAATATAACGTTTATATACTTATTATTTTATTAAATTATAAGCTTAAAACTTTTTTACTAAGATTAAAAACATTAGCTAAGTTATTATATTTAAAAATAATTATAAATTAATAATAAAGTTAATAAATAATAAAAATTAAATATATATTAAATTAAAAAAACTTAATTAAAAGTTTAAAAAAAACAAATAAATTAAAAGCTATAAATTTTTTTAACTTAATTTTCTTTTTTTTTATTATATATTTATAATAAGCTTTTTTAGCTTTTTATTACTATTATAAAGAATTTTATAAGCTTATTAAATAATTTAATATAATTAAAAACGTTTAAAAGCTAATAAAAAACGCTTTAATATAAACTATATATAATAATAATAGTAATAATACGCGAAAAAAAGCTATTAATATAATAATAAACAATTTATTTATTAACGTGTTTACTAAGCGCGTTAAAAAATTTATACTTAATATATTTATTAACGTTTTTTAAAAATATTTTTTTAAAAGTAAAAACAAGCTTATAAATTAGCGTAAAATAATTAATAAGTTTATTAAATTTATATTATAATTAAAAAAAAAAAAAAAAAGGTTTTTTTTATAATAAAATATTAAAAAAAAAAAAATTAGTAAAATAGCTAAAAGTTTTTAAAAAGCGCGGTATTATTAAAAAACTTATTAATAAAAAATTAAATTTTAATATATTAATTATTTGTTGCGATTTTAATAAAGCTTTATAAAAAGTTTTAAAAAAAATAAATATGTTTATTATTATAATATAAGCTTAAAAAATAATAGCTATAAAGGTTTAATAAGTTTTTATAGTAAAAGCTTTATTAATAAATATAATAAAGAAATATTTATAAAAACTAATAAGTTAAAACTAATAATAATAAAATATAAATTTATTATAATTATTATAATAATTAATATAATATTTTTAAAAATAAAAGCTATTATAATAAAAAAATTATATAATAAAAATATAATAATTATTTTTAATAAAAACTTTTTAAAAAAATTAATAAAAACGGATAAGTTATAACTATTTTTAAAATAAACGCGAAATTATAACATAGAAATATTATTATAATAATTAAAAAAAAATTTTAATATGTTTAAAAAAAATTTATATTAATAAAGCTTTTAAACTTATTTTAATAGTTATTTACCCGGAGATTTTTATATATAAATAAATATATTTAAAAAACTTTAAGTTTTATTATAGCTTTATTTTATTTTATATAAATATATTATAAATAGCTTAAAAGTTTTATAATAATAAACTATTATAAAAAATATAATTATTTAATTATAAGCTGTTTATATTTAAAATAAAAACTTAATAATATTTTAATTATTATAAATATAATTATATTATTATTTATTATTTTAAAAAAGCTTGTTATAGCTGCTATAAAATTTTTAAATATTTTAAAAGAAATATATATATATTTTATAAAAATATAAAAAGCTATTTTTAAATATATTAATTATAACAAATATTATAAAATATAAAAAAATATTTATTTAAAAAAGTTAAAAAAAAAGCGTATTAAAATAATATATATTATTTATTTATAAAAGTTTTAAAATAATCATAAAACTATTATAATTATTTAATATATTATTATTATATTAGCTTTAAAAATAAAAGTAATTATTTTAAAAAAATTTAATAAAAATAAATTATTTATTAAAAAAAAACATATAACTTAAATATTATTATAAAATAATTTATTATTTTAATTATAATAAAAATTATATATTAAAATATAAAAAAAGAATTTATTATAATATTATAAAAATATTAAAAAAAATAAAATATAATTTTAAAATAATTTAAAAAATTAAAGTTAATAAAGCTAAAACTTTATATTATTTTAAAAAAAACTATTATATAATTTAAAAAAATAATAAAGCTACGCTATATATTAATAAATAAATAATATTAAAAATTATAGTTAAAAAAAAAAAAGATTTAAACAAGTATATAAATAAATACTAGTAAAAGCGTAGTTATAATTTAATTTATATATTTATTAAACTTTATAAGTTTAATATAAATAAGCTTTATTTAAAAGTTTTTTAAAAAACTTTTATTTAATAAATATTTATTTATTAAAAACTTTAACATATATTATTTAATATAAAATATTAAAAAACGTTTTTTATATAATAATAAAAAACTTTTAATATTTATAATATATTAAAACTTATTATTAATAATTTTAATTAAAAAGTTTATTAAAATAATAAAAAGTTAAAAAAGTTTTATTATAAATTTTATATAAATTTTAAAAAATTTAATAATTATTTATTAAAATAATTTAAAAAAAAAATTTAAATTACTAAGTTTTTAAAATATTAATAAACTTAAAAAGCTTAATAAAAAATAATTTATATAAAATAAAAAGTTAAAACTAGTTAAAAATAAATAAAATATAAATAAAAGCCGAGGTAAAAAAATTAATTATTTTAAAAAGCGTATTAATTAAAAAGAAAAAGTTTAATTAAATGTTTAATATTTTAATAAAATAATTTATAATAATAATAAAACTTTTTATATTATAAAAAACTATTATTTAAAAAAGCTGTAAAGTTTTTTAACTATATTTAAAAGTTATTTAAATAAAGTAAATAGTTAAACGTGTTTATTATATTTTTTAAAATAATTATATAAAATTTATATAAAAAAATATTAAAAAAAGCTAATAAAAAGTTTAAAAATAAAATATAAAACGTTTTATAAACTAGCTAGTATAAAATAATATTTAAAATATTTTAAAATTTAAAAACTTTTTAAAGCTTAATAAAATAAACGAAATTATTAAAAAAAATATTAAATATTATTTTAAATTTTTTTTTTTAAAAATATTATTAAAAGTTTAATAATAGCTATAAAATATTAAAATAAAATAATAAACTTTATAAAACGTTTTTTTTTAATATTTTTAATAAATTTAAATAATATATTATAATAATTAATAAAATATAATAATTATTAAAAATTTAAAATATTATAATATATAATTATTAAAAAAACTATTATATTAATTTAAAAACTTTTTTTATAAAAAGTTTTTAATAATAACTTTATTTTAAACAAGCTTTTATAAGTTTATAATAAACTCTTTTATAAATAATTAACTAAGTTTATTTAAACAAGTTTTTTATTAAAATATTATTTAAAATAGTTTTAAAAAGCTTATATAATAATTATTTTAAAATTAAATAAATTTTTAAAAACAAAGTTTATAATAATAAAATAAAAGTTTATATTATTAATAAATATTATTAAAAAAGCTTTAAAAATTATATTTTTTGTTTATAAAAATAATTAAATATATAAACTTATTATTAAAAAATTAAATAAATAATAAAAAATAATAATTTATAAAAATTATTATAAAAATAATAGTTAAATATATTTATAAAATATTATTATAAATAAATATAATATTTTTATTATTATTTAATATTTTAAAAGCTTTTAATATAGTTAATTATAAGCGTTTATTATATATATTATAAAAAAAAAGTTTTTATTTTAAATAATATTATAAATAATAAGCTTTATTAATAAAAAAACCGCGATTTTTTAATTTAATAAAAAACAAACCGAGCTTATTTAATTACGCGTAAAAATATTTTAAAGTTTTTTTTTATTATTATTATTATTTTTAATATATATTTTTATACTATATAAAAAGCTAGCTATAGCTTATTTAAAAACTATTAGAATAAATTTTAAAAATAATATAAATTTAATTATAATAGGTTTAAATGTTTAATTAAACTATAAAACTTTTAAAATAGTTTAATAAATATATAAAATTTAAATTAAATATTATAAAATAAAGTTTACGTTAAAACAAATAATTTAATATATTTTATAATAAAATATATAAACATTATAAATAATATAAAACTAAAAAATATAATAGTTATATTTAAAAAAAAGGTTTAGTTTTTAAAAGTATTTTTTAATTATTAAATAATATAATAAAAATATTTTAAAAAACCAAAAAAAAAAGCTTATTATATAATAATACACGGTTATAAAATTAAAAAGCTTAGTTTAAAATATTAATATAATAAAAATAAAATAGTTTTATATAATAGTTATAAAAAACGTTTTAATATATAAAGCTTTAACGTAGTATTTTTTATTAAAAAATAATAAGCTATAAAAAATTGTTTAAAAGCTTAAAGTTTATTAAAAAGTTTATTTATATAAAATAATAAAAATATATAAAACTATACTTATAAAATATATAAAAATTAAAATAAAAGTTTTTTTATTAAACTTTTATTTAAGCTATAAAATAATATTTTTTAAAAGTTAGCTAATAGTACGCTTATATATTAAAATAGTTAAAAATATATAAGTAAAGATTATTATATTAATTTATAATATAAAAAAACAGCAAAAATAAAGCTAAATATATAATAAGCTAAAAATATTTATTAATATTTATTAGCCGGCTTTTTACTAATAAACTTAATAAATAAATAATAAAACCTTTAAAATAACGTTATAAAATAAATAGCTAGCTAAATAAAAGCGAACTAAGTTTATAAAAACGTTTAAAATTATAATAAAAAAGCTTTTTTAAAATAAAAACGTTATAAAATAATATAAAAAATTATTATAATATAAAATATTAATAATTTTTTAAATATATATTAAAAAAATTAAACTAAAATCATTTTTTTATTAATAATAAATACCCGGTTATTTTATACTATTATATAAATACGTTTTTAATAAAAAAATAAAAAAATATATTATTTTATATTGTTAGCTTTTTAATAGTGAAAAAAAAAACTTAAAAAAAAAAACTAACGCTTAAAATATTAATAAAAAAAAAATTAGCTATAGCTATAAATATTTTTAAAAATATTTTAAAAATAGTTTAATAGTTTTTTAAAATAAAATAAATTAAAATATATAATTTAGCTAAAAAAAAAATTTATTTGTTTTAAACGTTTATTATAAAATAATAATTAATATAATATACTATTAAAACTTACGCTTAAAAAAACCGTAAAAGTTATAGCTTATATATATTTAAAAAAAAAATAATTTACTTAAAGCTTTAATAAATATTACATGCTTATTTAAAAGCTTTATTATTTTATTTTTATTTTTATTTTAACTAAAATAAAAACCTAGTATATATTATAAAAAGTAGTATAAACAAGGTTAAATAAAAGTAAAAATGTTTTATTTTATTTAAAACATTTTTTAAAAACGCTTATTATAAAAAGTTGTAAAAAACGTTTTTAATACGGTTTTTATTTATAAAAATAAACAAATAAAATAGCTGCGTTATATAATACTATAACAGATTAATAATAATAATAATAATAATAATAATATATTTATAATATTATAATTTTTAAATATTAAAAATAATAAATTATTTAATATATAATAATTATTAAAAAAACAAGTTATTAAATTAATTATTATATAAAAAATATTAAATATAAATAATTTTTTATACCTAGTATAAAATATTAACGTAATTTATAAACAAGTTATATATATAAACAAGTTATACACTTTTTTTATTAATACATATATTTTATTTTTATCGCGTAATAATTTTATAATAATATAATATTTATTTAAATAAAAAAAGTTAATTTAATTTTTATTATTAAAATTATTTAATTAATAAAAAAAATTAATATTTAACGCGCTTTTAAAATTTATAACATTTTTACTATTATAATACACAATAAGATAAACGGATATATTATACACAATAAAACTTATATTAATATATATAAACTTAATTTAATTAAAAAAAATATTTTTTTTAAATATATTTTTAATTTAAATAAACAAGGATATTTTTTTATTTATATTATTATAAAAAATATAGCTAATTTTTTTTATAATTCGCGTAGCGTAGTTTTAATTAGTAAATAATAGGCTTATAACTTTATTAATTATTATAAAAAGCTTAAAATATAGTTTATACATGCTTATAATTATTAAAAAATATTATACGAAAATTTAAAAATTATTAGCGCGTAGTTTAAGCGTTATATACGCGTAAAAATATAATATAATATTTATAATAATAATATTTAAAACTTTAATAAAATTAAGTTTATAATAAGCTAGATTTATTTATATATAGTTATTATACGCGTTAATTAACATAAAAAGCGTAAAATAGTATAACTTAGTAATAAAGAATAGTTAATAATAATTTATTTTATTAATTTATATAGTTTATTTATTTTTTTATATATTATTTTTTAAAACGTTTTTTATTTTTAATATTAATACAAAAATATTAACTTTTTAATAAATTAAATATTTAATACTAGTTTTAATAAATAAATAAATAATAATATAAAATTAAAATAAATAAAATATTTCGAAAAATATTTTTAACTGTTATAAATAAATATATATTAATTATTAGTATTAAACTAATATAAAAATTATATATTAGCTAAGTTTAAAAAGTTTTATAAAAAATAAAATATTATAATTATTTTTTTATTTTTTTATTTATTTTATTTAATATAATTATTTAACGTTAGGTTTTATAATATATTAAAGCGGGCGTATAGTTATTAAATTAATAAATTTATTAAATTATATATTAATTATATTATTAAGCCCAAGTTTTTTATTATATTTAAAAAAGCTTATTTTGTTATTTTTATAAAATTAAATATTTTAAAACGTTTTTAAAGGTTAAAATTAATATTTTACAATTTATAAACTATAATTTTAAAGCTAAATATATAGTTATAATTACTAATATTAATTTTTAATACTATTAATTTATTTAAATTTTAGGTTGTTTAAACGTTAAAAACTATTAAAAAAATAACTATATAATTAATTTTTATTAAAAGTTAAATTTTTAATTATTAAAAAAGTTTTTTAAAGCTAATTTTAAATATTATTAATTACCTTATAAAATTAAATTAAATATTAATATATTAACTAATTTTTATAAGCAATAAAAACCGGAAGTTTTATAAAATAAATAAAATATTAAATAAGTGCTAAAAAAGTAAAAAAAAACACTTATAAAATAAAAATAGTTTTATTATAAAAAATAAAAATAGTTTTATTATAGAAAATAAAATTAATTTAATTGTTTAAAAAAATGTATAAGATTTAGTATAGTTGTAAATATTGAAAAATTATAGTAGTAGTAAAATAAATATGCTGCGCTAATAATATTATAAATAATGCAATAAAACCGGCTATAATATAAGGATTTATAATAAAAAATAAAAATAAGTAATAAATTAAAATTTGATTAATTTTTAATAATAACTGCTTTAGTTATAAAGTTATTAATAATTAAACTTAATAAAATAATAAAAAGTGCGCGACTTGTTTATATACGCGATTTATTTATAAATTATATTATTATATAATAAAAATATATTAATTTATAGCTAAACAATAAAAACAACTATTTTTATATTAATATATTAATAATAAAAATAAAAAGCTATAAGTTAAACTAAAATAATATTAATATTTTATTATTATTAAATAAAATAAACTTGTTTAGCTATATAATATAAATATTTTTATATAAAAAATTAAACTTATAATAAACTAAAGTTTAAATTTAAACAAAAACTAGGTTTAATAAATTGTTTAAATACTTTAAAACTAGTTTTACGATTTCTTTCCGAATATTTATATAATTTAAACTAAAAATAATTTTTAAAAAAAAACAATTAAATTAATCCTTAACTTTATTATAATTTTAACACTTAATATTACTTTACTTTAACTTATATATAATAAATATATTAAATAAAAAAAACGCCTTAAATATTATTAATATTATTAATAAAACAATTAAATTATTAAAAATAAATATAAATACTATTAAAATAAATATTCTTAAAAAACTAAAAAGTTAAAATAATTATTATAAATAATATTTTAATATAATAATAGTATTAAATATATATAATATATATAAATTTATATAAAATAAATTATTAAAAAAAAAAAAATATTATAATATTTATTAATTAAATAAAAAACTTTTTAAAGAAAAAAGTTTTATTAATAAAAAATAGTTTTTTTATTATTTAAAATTAAATAATAAATAAAATTAAAACTATAAAAAAACTGTTTATTTAAATAAAATAAAAATATAAAAAAAAAAATAACGTTATTTTTATAGCTTTTAACTTAATAAAATAATATAACTATTAATAATTTTTTAACTTCTTAAAATTTAATTAATAAAATTAAAATAATGTAAAAAAAATATATTAAAGTTAATATAAAGTATAAACTTTTTAATAGCTATTTTATTATATATTTAATAAAGTTAACTAAAGTAGTAAAATAAAAGTATAAATATTAAAAAAAATAAATATATTTCTTTTAGCAAAGCTAAAGGAATATATATTTGTTCTACTATTTAGGATTATAGGGTAGCTGTTGCTAAGTAGCCACTTTTTTAAGGTGGGGCTACTTATAATAGCTGTTTTATATAATAAACCCTTTAAAGGTTTATATTAATATTTTATTCGCGGTTTTAAAAATAATTTTAAAGCTTAAGCTTAAGTTTTTTAAACTTTAATAAATATTAAAATTCTAGTTCTAGCTAATATAATCTTTATAACTAAGGCTAAAAAAACTTAAATAAAATAAACAGCTTAATTATTAACTATTAATATATTAATAATAATAACAAAATTAAACGTTAAAAAATAAAAATAAACAGTAATTAAAATATTTAAAAAAAAAACCTAATTTTAATTAAACGTTAAAAATATAAATATTATAAAAAGTTAAGCTATATTAAGTTAAGTTATTAGTTTTTACACTTAAAACTAAAAATTAAAGTTTAATTAAAGCGGGAAAAAAAACTAAAAAAAAACAATAAAAGAAAACATAAAAAACAATATTAATATTATATTTAAAGCGTAAAAATAATAATAATAACAACCTAGTAAATATTATATAGCTATTTAAGTTAATTAGTTTTATCCTTTTAATTATAGCTAGCAGCTTTAATAGTAGTAAGTTAGCCCATATATATAAATATAGTATATATAGTTAAAATATAGCTAATGTTATAGTTAACCTATATTTACATTTAAGTATAAATTATTTAAATAGCTTACTACTAAAAATTAAAACCTTTAAAGCTACTTTTTTTCTTTAGCTTATAATTAATATATAAGTTTAAAATTTACTATATAAAACTATAAATATATTTTTATAATAATTATAAGCTTTTTTAAACGTTATTAATAATTATTTTATTATAAATTTTTATTTTATTTTTTTAAATAATAAAATAAAACATTTAAAGCTAATTTATTTATATATTTTTATATAAAATAATTAATTATTATTTTTAAAAGCTCGCGTGTAGTTTTATAAAAAATTATTTATACTAGCTAGGTTTATTTTAATTAACAGCTTTTTATTTATAACTATTATTTTTTTATTTATTATTTATTATTTATTTTATATATACTTTAAAATATAAATTCTTTAATTTTATTATAAAAATTATTTTTTTTAAACTAATAAATATATTATTTTAAATTTATAAATAGTTCGTTTAATTTTATTTCTTATTTATTATAAACTTTTTATTTAATATGTTTTTATTATTTATTTATATTTTTATATTTATAAATATAAAATATTTAACTTTATATTTAAAATTATTTTATTTTAACTTATAATTATATATTTTTAAATAACTTAATTTTAAACTAGGTTTATTATTTAATATATTTAAAACTTTATTTAAATAATTATTTAAAACGTTAAAAATAATTTTTTAAACTAATTTATAATTAAAATTACTTTAATTTATTAAAATTATATAAATAAAATTACTTAATTTTAAGCTATTTTAAATAGCTATATTATTGTTATTTTTATATAAAAGCTTTATCTTGTTTTACCCGATTTATTTTTTTTAACTAGTTTAATTAAATTTAATATATCGTTATTTTTATTTAAAAATAAATTATACGTTAATAATAATATAATTAGCTTAAATAAAGTTAAGTTTATTTATATATATAAAAAACTTAATTAAAGAGTTTAATAAATTATAAAACTTATTTTTATATATATAAAACTTAATAAATAAAATTTTATTATAATTATATTAATATTTATTTAAATTTATAATAATTTTAAAAAGTTATAAAAACATAATATAGACCCGTAAAAAGCCCAGCAAACTAAAGGTTTACACAAGCTACTTGCGTAGCACGTAGCTTAGCAGGCCGTTAAGCCTGCCACTTATTAACAGCTATAGCATAAAAGCTTAAGTATAAAATATATAAGCTGCGCTTATATTTTTTATATTTAACCTTTTTTATTTTTAATATTATAGTTATACTTTTAAAGAATTTTTTTTAAAACATTATATAAACTTAAATTAATAAAAATAAAAATTAATTATATAATATATATATTTTTTATAATTTTAAAAAAAAATAGCTAAAATATAAATATTTTAATATAATTTAATATTTTATATATTTAAAATTTACGCGTAGTTACTTTTAATAAGTTATAAGCTAAAACTAATAATTATAAAACGTTTTTTAATAAATATAACGTTTTTATTAATTTTTTACTCCGTTTTAAAAATAGCTTTAAATAAAAGTATAAATTAAATAGCTAAAATTATACTTAAAATAGTTATTTTCAAAATACTTTGCTTATAAACTTAAGTAAAATTAAAATTAATAATATTATACTTATTAAGTTTATATTAAAAAAGTCCGATTAATTTAACTATATTAAAAATAATAATAATTCTTTTTTTATTATAGCTTTTTAAATACTAAAAAAGTAAATAGTTAAGTTATTTATATAAAGAAATTAGTATTTATATTACGCGCGTTATAAATATAAAGAATATAGCTTTATTATATATAAAATAAAAGATTATAATTTATTGCTTTATAAAAATTATATACGTTTTATAAATAATAGCTTTAATAATTAAGCTTTTTATATAATAATAGTTTGTTAACGTTTTATATTTAATTTATTATAATAGAAAAAGCTAAAGGGGTAGTTATAGCTAACAGCTTTAATAATAGTAGGTTAGCTTATATATATAAATGTAATATATATAGCTAGGATATAGCTAGTGCTATAGCTAACCTATATATATATTTAAGTATAAATTATTTAAATAGTTTACTGTTAAAGATTAAAGCCTTTAACGCTATTTTTTTTCTCTAGCTTATAATTAATATATAAATTTAAAATTTACTGTATAAAACCGTAAATATACTTTTATAATACTTTTAAAAATAAGTTTTTTTTTTATATTTTAATATATAAATATTTTTTATGTTTTTTTATACTTAAAGTTTAATATAAATAAATAATTATTTATTTTAACTTTATTTAAAATATTAAAATTATATATTAATTAAAGCATATTTAATATATGAATTTTTAACTAAAGTATAAATAAAATATAAAAATAAAATATTTAAGTTTTTTGAAATAAAACGCTTAAAAAATAAAAACTTTTAATAAAATCTAAAAACTTTAATTAATTTATAATTATACTACTATTTAATATATACTTTAAATAAATATTAACTTATTATAATATAATTATTTTTTAAATAAAATTATATTTAATTAATTAATATTATAATAAAGTTAACTAAGGTAGTAAAATAAAAGCATTAATATTAAAAGGAATAAATACATATTTTTCTAGCGGAGCAGCTGTTGCTAGGTGGCCACCCCTTTAAGTAGGGCTACCTGCAACAGCTGTTCTACATAATAAACCCCTTAAGGGTTTATATTATATTATTATTATATTATTATAAACTATTTATTATAAAAAATATAAATTTTAAACTTAAGCTATAAATAATATATAATATAAAATAAAAATAAATTATTTAACTATAAAAAGTTTAATTTAAAAAAAGTTATAATTAAAAAAATAAAAAAAGTTAAAACTTTTATAAAAAAAATAAAAAAACTTATTAAACAATATATTATAATAAACGGTTTTATTAAAATTATTTTTAAAAATATATTATATTTTTTAAAGTTAAAAGTTAACTTAATTTTAATTATATAACTATTTAATAAAAAAATAATAATATTATTTACTATAAAATAATATATTATTGCTTTTTTAAAATCTTTAAATATAGTTATAATAACCTTTTGTTTTAACAACTTATTTATATTTTTTATTAATTAAATAATACTTTTAATACTAGTAGCTTATATTATAAGCTTAAAAATAAAGCTTTAACATAAAAAAATAAGTTATTTTAACGAAATATTTTTACTTAAACTTAAAAAAATAATTAAAAAAATAAATAATATTAAATCTTATTATATATATAAAGCTTATATTATAAAAAGAATAAAAAAAAGCTTTTTTAAAAAAAATATATTAGAAAAATTATTTTTATAAATATTTATAACCTATATTATATTTAAAAGAAAAAAAAAAGATTTTTAGCTTACTATAATTAATTTTTATAGCAAACTTAACGTATTTAAAACTATAATAAACTAAAAGAAAATCTAGTTTTATATTAAAAAGTTTGTTAATAATTTATAAAAAGCTAAGCGTTAAAGTAAAAAATATTATTTAATTTATATAAATAAAGCTAGAAAATTTATTTTTAAAAATATAAAGCAATAAGCAGCTTAAAAAAAGATTAATATTAAATTCGTACTTATTAAATAGTATTAAAACAATAAAATAGCTAAAAGCTTTAATATTATAATATAGGATAAGCTTTTTTTTATAATAATTAAAAGTATTATTTTGTTAAAATACTAGCTAAAAGTTATAGTAGTAGTTAATTATTTTCGAAATAAAAGCTTATATATTATATTAAATATTATTTTTTTTAAAATAATATATAGTTAATAATTAATTATTAAATATATTAAATAATTAAATATTAAGCTTTAGTACTTATTTTTAAGTATAAAACGGAAAAAGCTAAACTTAAAATTAATATTTAATATTTTAATAAAATATAATAATAATTTAATTTATAAAGTTTTAACTATTAATAATAAAATAATTAAAGCAGTAAAACAAAACGTTTATTTTAATAAAAAACTAGCCGTAAAATTAAACTTTTTAAAAATAATCTTTATAAGTATATAAACTAATAATCTTAAAAAAACGTTAAAAGTAAAAAAACCCGCTTTTTTACTAGCTAAAAAAAACATATAATTATTTTTAGCTAAAATACTATAATAAATATTTTTTTAGTTTTATTTAATAATATTTTATTATTAATAAAAGATTTATTTAATTTAAGTATTAATAAAATAATACCCGGTTATTTTAAACTACGCTATATATTTAAAACCTGTTAGCTTTTTTTAAACTTAAAAGTGTAAGCACTTTATATTATATTAATATTAATAGCTATATTAAAAGCTTAATAAAAAAATATTAAACTATTAATAATAAAAAAAGCTTTAAAAAACTATAATTAAAAAAAAGAAAAAAAAGCTATAAAAATAAAATATTAATTATTAATATAAACCCCTAGGAGGGTTTATTATATAAAACAGCTGTTACAGGTAGCCCTACCCTAGAAGGGTAGCCACCTAGCAACAGCTACCCTATAATCCTAAGTAGTAAAACAAATATATATTTCTCTAGCTCTGCTAAAAAAATATATATTTATTCTTTTTAATATTTATACTTTTATTTTACTACCCTAGTTAATTTTATTAAAATAATATTTTATTATATAGTTTTATTATAAACATTAAACTAAACTAAACTATAAATTATTTTTTTTTAATTTTTTGAAGTTAAAAAATATTTTTTTTTTACTAGTAATTATATATACAAGCATTTAAACATACTAACTAAGCTATACTACTATACTAAATAAAACAAATATTGTTAAGGTTAAAAAATATAATATTAGTAATTTATTTTATATTTATTATTTTATTTTTATATACCCTGTAAAAACTTTTAATAAATTAATATTATAAAATATTTTATTATATTAATTTTAGTTAATTATAATTTAACGTTAAATATTATAAAATGTTTTATTATATTTATTTTAGCTTATTATAATCTGGTATTTTATTAAAAAAAAGCTTAATAATTTACCTTTATATTTTAAATAACTTAGTTTTTATAATATTTATTATTAAAACTACTATTAAAACTTATAAACGTTATAAAATATTTTAATTATTATTTATTTTATTTATTTATATTTTATATATAAATTACCCCGTTTTTACCTGTTTATAATATTTTAAAATAAAAGTTTTTATTTATTTAAATATTTACCCGACTTTATTTTAAATTTAATATTTAATTTTAAATTTAAAACTTTTAAAAAAACTTTAACAAAAAACCGAATAGCTTATAAATTAACTAGTATAAAATAAACATAAAAAGCTTTAAAAATTATAAACAGCAAACTATTAAATAAAAACAAAGCCTTAGCAGTATTAATATTTAAATTAAATAAAAAAATAATTAACTTTATATTATAATAATAATAAATAATTAAAATAAACGTTAGTTTATTAAAAAAAAATATAAAATTTTTAATTAAAATAAATTAAAATTTAAACAGTTTTATTAAATATTAAAAAATTAAATATAATATTTTTAAAAAAGCTATTTTATATATAACATTAAATTAATATGCTATATAAAATTAAATAAATTAATTTAAAAATACTATAATTATAAGCTTAAATAATAATATAAATACTAATATAAATATAAAAACTAGTATAATAATACGCGTTAACGTTAATATATTTTTTTATAGCTTTTTTTTATAATAATAAACACCGGAGTAGCTGCTTTAAGTATAACTAAAAAAAACACTAATATAAGGCTTAAAAACGCTACTAATATTAATTCCGATTTAGAATTTAATCCGGACAATTTATTAAATAATAATAAAAATAATTAAAGTTATAATAAAAGCCCTGGAGTTTTTTTTACTGTATTTATAAATAAAAATATTTATAAAATTAAATAGAATAATATTAAAATTTTTAACTTAAAATAAGCTAACCCTAACAATTAAAATATTATAAATAATAATAAAAATCTTATATATATTAATATTATTTTTTTTAAAAATTATATTAAATCTTTTTTTAAAAATTAATTAACTTATATATTTAATATATAGCAAATCTTTAATATATTTAACTATTTATTTGCTAGCTTTATTTTTTTATAATAAAATAATAAAATTAATAAAATTAATATAAATAATTATTATATTTAAAGAAAAACAAAACTTAATATATTATTAAAGAAACTTAAAAAATATTTTAAAATTTGCTTAAAATATACTATAAAAAAATTCCTAAAAAGCATTTTTATACTTTATAATATAATTAAAAATTATAATATATTATTTTAATATATATAATAAAAGATTTATTATATTAAAGCTATAAACATTTTATATAAAAATAATTTTAATTAATAAAGTATAAAAAAAAAAATTTATAATTAATAAAAAAAAACTATAATAAACTATATTCGTTTGTTTAAAGCTAAAAAAAATTTAATAAACTATATAAAAAAAATTAAAAATTATTATTATAAACTTAAATAAAAAACAAAAAACCGTTATTTTTATATTAAGCTAAAATAAAAATATTTTAATAATATAAATATATTATAAAATACTATATAATCTTAATTTTTTTAATATAATAATTATAATAATTATTATTTTAATAAATATAAATTTAATAATAGTTATTATTATAATAATAATAAATATTATTATGATAATTATAATAATTATTATAATAATAATTATACTAATTATTAAAAATATAATTAATATAATAAAAACTATAAATATAATTAAAATAAAAACTATAATTATAACTATATATAAAACAAAAGTTATAATAAAAATTATAATTAAAAGTAAAATTAAAATTATAATTAAAAGCATGATAATAATTATAATTATAATTATAATTAAAACTATAACTATAGTTATAATTATAGTTATAATTATAACAAGCTATACTATAATTATAATAATTTTTATTAAAAACATAACAAATAATATTAAGTATATTTTATAAAAAAAATAAATAATAAAAAAAACAATAAAAAATATTATAATAGTTATTTTTTATTTTATATATTTAACTTAACGTTTATTTATTATAAATATTATAAATAATATAAATTATTATTTATTTTTAAACTATATATATAAAAATATAAACTATACCTTAAATTAAAAAAAATTACTATACTTTTACTAGTTAATTTTATTTAATATACTTATAAATATTATAAATAAATATTATTTTTTTATAATAAACTTTTTAAATATTTATACATATATTTTTAAATTAAATAAAAAAATATTAAACATAAATTAAAAAAAATATATATAAATATTTAAAACAGCTAAAAAAAAAAAATATACGTATATAGTTTATATAAATAAAATCTTTAATAAAAATATTTTTATTATAAAAGCTTTAAACGTTAACTATTATATTAAAAAAACGCTACGTTTTAGTTATATTTATTTACGTATTAAAATACGTGTTTTTTTTATTAATTTTAAAATAAATAATATTATTATTAAAAAGTTTATTTTAAAAACCTTTAAATATAAAATTTAAAAAAAAAAAAAAACTTTATAATATTAAAAAACAAAAAAGTTAAACTTATAAAATAAGCTAAGTTTATTTTTTATACTTAAAATATTAATAAAAACAAAAAGTTAATAATTTTAAAATATAATAAAAAAAACTAAATTATTAAAAATTATTTTTAACTTAAACTATTTATTAATAACAACTTTTTATACTTTTATAAAGCTATTATTAATTATTAAAATAAAATTATTACTTATAAAGTAAAAAAACTTTATAACTTTATTATATTTTTTAAAATATTAATATATAGTTATAAATATATATAAAAAATAACTAATAAATAACTAGTTATTTTTTAAGCTAAAAAAAGCGTTTATTTTGCTATAAAATATAAACCTTTGCTTAAAAACCGTAGTTTTTATTTTATAGCTATATATAAAAATATAACATATATAATGCTAAATATAAAAACATTTAAAATAATACTAGTTATAAACATTTTTAAAAAATTAATTAAAATAAACAAAAGCACTAAGCTTAGCTAAATCTATAAAAATAAAAATAACAGTAGCTATTTTAATATATAAAAAGCAGCAATAATAACCCTCGCTATTACTACATACGCTTTTACTACATTTTTTATTTAAAGTAATTAGTTCTAGCTTGTTTAATATAGCTAATTTATTAATAGTTATAAACGTTAAATTTAATATATTATTAATTATTATTATTATTATAATTAATAATATATTTATTAATAAATTAACTGCTTATATAAATAAATTAATAAATTAAAACATGTTTATAATAATTTTAATAATAATATTGCTTAAAACTAATATTAATACTATTTTTATAATTATTTTTTAATTCCTAGTATTTAATAATTATTATATTAATACCCCGTTTATTAACGTTATATTTAATATTATTGTAAAAATAAACAACTTTTTTTATTTAAATTTTTATATTTTATTACTGAATAAGCTTTTTAAATATACTTTAATACTAAATAAAGTTTTAAAACTTAAAATCCTTAATATTTATACTACTTTAAAAATTAAAAAACTAACTAATTTTTTTAAAAATATAATAAAGTTTAAAATATATATTTATACTAAAAAAACCTTTAAAGCTGCTAAATTTATTAAAATTATTAAAATATATAATATTTAAATTAATTAAAACAAAATTAATATTTTAAAAAATTAACAACTTAAAATTCTTTTTATTAATAACTAACAAAAAACAAAGTTAAATATTAAAGCTTATCTTTTTAACTATTATAATATATGAATATTTAATAAAATATATAATAAGCTATATAAAATAAATTATATAAAATAAATAAATAAAACTTTTTTATTTATTTATTTTATTTTTATTACTTAAAAAAAAATCTATAGTATAAATAAAAGCTAAATAGTTATTAATTTATATTAGTTTAATAAAATTACAATATTTAATAGCTATTTTTTATTATTATAAAATAAAATAATTAATAGCTTATAAAAAAAATAATATATTATTTACGTTAATATAACTAGTTTTTTTTACTAGTTTTTTTTACTAGTTTAAAATTTATTTAAACTATTAAAATAAGTTTATAATTATTAATTTTTATAAAATTAAAAAATTTAATATAATATTAATAAGTTATTATAATTTACTAAGTTATGTTTAAAAATATATAAATAAATTATTTCACTTTTACTTTTATTATTATTATTATTTTATTAATAATATTATTATTTATTTAAATATATATAAAAAATATATTAAATATTTAAAAAATATATTTAGCTTTTTTTAAAACAAAAATATTATTATATTTTTAACAAAATCTTTTATTAAATATTTTTTAATAAAACTACTTAGTTTTTATATTAACATTTTAAAAATATTAACTACTGCTAAACGTATATAAGCTTTTTAATAGCTTATATTTTTAAAAAACTTTTAAACGTTTAAATAATACTTTAAAACTAGCAGCTTTTTATAAACCTTTTTACCCTATTATACCCAGCTTATTAAACCTTTATAAAATTATAAAATAATATTATTAACATAAGGTTATAAAAAAAAAATTTTATTAATAAAAATCTAAAATAATATAAACATTATATTTAAAATATTAATTATAAACCAATAAAAACCGAGCTAAAATTATTTTATACTATATAAAATATAATTTATTTTAAAACTACGCTTTATTATTATAATCTTAACTATATATTATACTTATAAATTAATAACTTTATTAAACACAGCTTTAATATTATAATATATTATATTAAATATAATTTTTAATAAACTATACATAAACTTATATTATTTATAAAAATAAAACTAATTATATATTTAAATAAATACCTTTTTTTAACTAAAACTAAATATAAGCTGTTAAAATTAAAAATAGCTTATTTTATATAAACTATAAAAAAGCTCCGCATAATTATATACTTTAACAAACGTTTAATAATAATACTTACAAACTATTTTACGTTAAAAAAAATTTTTAATTAAACTACTTTAAATATTTCTACTATAAATCGTATAAATAATTATTTAATAAACTTGTTTATTTATTTATTATAATATAAACTTAAAATATATTATTTACTAAAACATTTTAATTATATATTTAATATATTTAATTAATTTATAATAATATAAAATATATTAAACTTTTTAAATAAGCTTAAGCGCTTAAATAAACCCGTAGTATTAAACTTTATATAAAATATTATTAAATATATATTTAAAATAATTATAAATAAAAAATAAAAATAAAACTTTAAGCTTATATATAAAACTAACTTATACTATTAAAAAGTTTTTAATAATTTATATATAAATAAATTATATAATAATAAAAATATTATATTTTTTTTAAAACCCGGTTATTTTTTTATTATTTTAAACAAATTAATTTATAATATATATAAAAAAATAAAACAATTTTACGTTTTAAACATAATATATAAAAAACTATTTTATATAATATATAATAAAAAATATTATACTAGCTTTAAACATATAATAAAAAATCTTAAGCTTTATTTTATTTATTATAAGTTATAAAAAATTAAAAAATACATTAAATATTATTTTAATTATAACTTTAACCGTATAAACTAATTAAAACTAGTTAATAATTTTTATTTAATTTATTTTAAAAATATACTGCTTATATAAACTATTCCGATTAACTTTATTTTTACGTTACCCTGTATTAAATTAAACAATATATTTTAATAACTTTAAAACCAATCTTATTATAAAATATATAATTATATAATAATAATATTTTATTATATGTTTAAATAAATAATATTTATTTTAAATAATATAAAATATATTATAAAAAATTAAACTATTATACTAATAAAATAATTACTACTTAATAATTAAAAAAATTTTAAAGAAATTATTTTAAACTATAACTATAAGTTTATATTTAACTTTTAAAAAAATATATAAAAAACTTTAAACATAAAATTATTAATAACTATTATATATTACCCGTAAAAAAACAAACTATTAAAATATAAAAACTAAACTATTAAACTTATTATATATTATTATAATTTTATATAGCTTAAGTTAAATTAAATTAAATTAACTTTTATTTTATAATAAAACTTAAATTCTATACGTTTATAAGCTATATAGTTAACCTTTTATAAATAACTGTTTAGTTTTAAGCTGTTAGGTTTTTTAATATATTAACTAAACAAACTAATTTATAATGATTTAAAAAAAATATAAATATTATACGATTATTTATAACAGAATATTAAGTTAGCTATAAATTTCGCTATAATATAAGCTAAAAAATAATTTAATAAAAAATATTATATATTAAAATTCACATTAAATAATAAAATACTTTTTTATTTTTATAATAAATACTATTTATTAAATAAACTTTTATAAAAATATATATAACAATAAGCTAGCTTTTAAACTATTAAACAAAAAATTAAAAATTTAATATATAAATTAAATTTTTTTAAACATTATTAAATTTATTTAATTATATCCGTAGCATAATTATAACTTATAAAAAACAATAAAAATTTTTACCACCGAACTATTCCTTTTTTTAGCTTTATTAAAACCAATTAAAACTTTAGTTTAAACAATAAAAATAATATTTATAAAATAAAAATTATAATAAAATACTATTTAAATTAAAAAAAAAATAGCTTTAACTATTTAATTAAAAAAAAAAGTTAAAGTTATAAATATAATTAATAATAATTTAAAAATAACTTATAACGTGGTTTATATACGAGCGGATTATATAAGCGAGCGGATTAAAATTTTGCTATATAAAAAAAGTCCGTGCGTACCCTACTAAGTACTATAAATAAAATAGGTATAAAATTAAAAAAATACCATTAAATAGCCCTTTTTATAAAAAATCTATATCTAGTCTTAAATCCTTAATCGGACGTTTATTAGTTAAGTTATTATATAAAATATACCTTGTATAAAAAATACCCCTATAATTTTGTATATAAAGGTGCAACTCTACTATATTTAATATAAAAAATAAAAAAAAATCAGATTAATATTTTTTAAATAATTAAAACCTAAAGAATTAAACCCGTTTATTTTTACGATTTTTTTAAAATTATTTTTCAGGGGTTAAAAAAAAAGGTATATAAATATTTTATTTTATATTTTATACCCTAGTTAAAAAAATAAAAAAAACTCGGAAAAATCTCGGACCTTTTTTTTTATAGCTATAAATAAGTAAATATATTAAATATACTGTTTTTTATTTTTATACTATTTTTTAATATATATTAATAATCTTTATAAATAATAAACAAAGGTATATTTTTATAATCTTTTACTTAAAGTTTATTTTTTAAATAACTTTACTCATAAATATCCAATTAAAGATTTAAGACCAGATATAAATTCTTTATAAAAAGGGCTATTTAACGGTATTTCTTTTAATTTTATACCTATTTTATTTATAGTACTTAGTAGGGTACGCACGGACTTTTTTTATATAGCAAAATTTTAATCCGCTCGCTTATATAATCCGCTCGCATATAAACTACGTTAATATTTATATAATTTTATTAATAAGTACTAAAATTAATACAGCTTTTATTTAAATATCCCGAAAAAATTTTTAAAACTATTACTTATATTAATAATATAATTATTTAAATAAAATAAACAACCCTAAAAAATAGCTATTAAAGCTAAGCCTATGCTTATAGCACTAAAAATAGCTATTAAACCTAAATTTACGCCTATAACAACTTTTATTATAAAAAAACATAAATAACTTTAAAAAATAATATTTAATAAACTTAAAACTTTAAAAAATAATTAAAAAAATCCTGTTAATAAGCTCTTTAAACCTATATTTTTAAAATCAGCTTTTATATATTTTATTTTAACTTTTATTAAACAAAATACTTATTTATAAACAGCTAATCCTTTAATTAATAAGCTTATTAAAAAGCTTATTAATAATCCTGTTAATATTAACACTTTTTTTAAAAAGCTTACTAATAAAAAAAAAAAAAAAATTAAGTTAATAATATATAAATAAATATATATAGTTTTACTAGGGTTAACAGAGCTTTTTTTTACGCCCGGTATTTTAATATAAACTTTTAAAAAGGTTTATTATATAAAACAGCTGTTATAAATAGCCCTACCCCGGAAAGGTAGCCACCTAACAACAGCTGCCTTATAATCTTAAGTAGCGGAACAAATATATATTCCTCCAGCTCTGCTAAAAAAATATATATTTATTCTTTTTAATATTTATACTTTTATTTTACTACCCTAGTTAACTTTATTAATTATTTATAAATAATAATATTTAAAAGCTAGTAAACCGGGTTATAAGCTTATATATACTGTAAAAAAAAAATATATATATAAGCTAAAGCAAAGGTTAAACAATAAAGTTATTTGTTTTAAAAGTAAATAAATAGTTAAAAGCTTTAAACAGATTAAAAAAGTCGATTATTTTAAAACGTTTATGTTAATAATAAAGCTAATAAGCTATAAAGTTTCATTTATACTTGTTATAGCTTAAGATTTTAAAATTAAATAAATAAACGTAAAAATAACGTTTTTTTATAAAGAAATAAAAAAGGATATATATATTAAACAACCCTATAAATTTATAAATAATATTAATTATATATATAAGCTAAAAAAAGTATTATATAGCTTAAAATAAATATTTAAAGTTTAGTTTAAAATATTATTTAAGTTTTTAATAATATTAAGCTTTAAATTATTTTTTATAAACTATAATATTTTTATAAACTTAAAAACAAGAAGATTTATTATAGTTTATATTAATAATTTATTTATAATAAAAAAAGATTTTACTAAAATTAAAAATATTAAAATAGCTTTAAGCTAACGTTTTTAAATAACTAATTTAAAGTTTTATTAATATTATTTAAGCATATAAATATAACGCGATTAAAAAAATAAAACTATTTATTTAAATTAATAAAAATATATTAATAAAATATTTATATAATATAGTTTAAAAGTATATAAGTTAATTAATATTTTTATAATTATAATAAAATTATAAAAAGCTAAAAATAAGTTTATTTATTTTATAATAAATAAATATAAATATTAATTAATAGTTAAATTATTAATATATTTAATAATAAATACGCGGTTAAATATAATGTTTTTTATTTTATATATTAATAAATACTATTTTAACTTAATTTTAATCTATAAAATAACAGCTAAATAAATATTATAATATTTTTTAAAAATAAAAATATTTTGCTTAGTTTTTAATAACTTATTATAACTATTAATAAAATAAATTAATATTAACTAGGGTAAAAACTTAAATATATAAAAGTTAACCTTGTGATATTTTTTTAATTTTAATAGTAGTATAATTAACTAGTTATTTAAGCTATAATAAATAATAATATTATTAATATATAAAGTAAAATATTAAAAGATTATTAACGCTATTAAAAAAGCTATATAGCTGTTTTACTTATATAATAAACTAAGCATAAATTATAAAATAAGTAGTAAAAAAAAAAAGTATTAAAAAAGCTGATGTTATAATAATTTATAATAATAACTAAAAGTTAATTATGTTAGCAAACAATTTAATATAATATAATAAAAATTAATATATTAATATTTAAATATATTTTATACGTAAATAAATTAAATAAAAAATAATATAGTTAAAATAAATTTATATAAAAAATATAATAATAAATAGTTTAAATAAACCGTTTTTTAAAAATTTATTTAAAAAGTTTAAAAACGCTTTAAATTTAAAAAAAATACTTAAAAACTAGGCTTAAAAATTAATTTTAAATTAAATAAAATATAAATAAAGATTTAAAAAAAAAATATTTAAACAGCTTATAAAAGTTATAGTTAATAAAATAAAAGTTATTTTTTTTACTAGTTATAAAAAAAATATATATAAATAAACGTTTAGCTTTATAATAATAAAAATATTGTTAGCTTATTATAAGCTGTAAAAGGTGATTATAAAAGACTTGGTATTTTTTATTTACTATATAAGTAAAGATTTATAGCTATAGAGAATTGTTCCTGGCTAACGGCTATTAGCTAGTGTTTTGTTAGCTAGCGTTCAGCTGGCCTTTTTTTAGTAGGTTTTCTTAAGCTTACTAGTACCCCCTTTATAATAAATAAAAAAACGTTCTTGTTTTCTCGCTTAGTAATGCAGCAAAAGCAAGTGTTTTGTTCCTAATGTTTTTATTTTATATTAAAAGCTATAGCGATATATAATAGCGGATGTTGTTTAGTCTTTAATTGCCCACAGGTTTTTGCAAACTTTTTTAGCTGGTTAGTTTAATTATATTAATAATATAACAATTAATAGTAAATTAGCCTTTTATTGCTGTTGTTTAATTAATATTAAATAGTTATTAAAGGATAAAGCGGCTAATAAATTAATTACTGCTAAGTTAATATTAATAGGTTTAAGGTTTATATAATAATTATTAATATTTTTGTTTTAATATACTAGTTATTTATTATAATATATTTTAATAATCTTTTTTTTTAATACGTTTAATTTTTAACTAATTATTTTATTTATTTTATTATAAAAAGTTATTAGCTTAATTAGTTTTTGTTTTATTTTATATTAAGCGGATTATAAAACAGTAGTTACTCTTTAAATTTATTAAAATATTTTATAGTTTTTTTTTTAGTTATAATATTATAAATATTTTAAAATATTTAATTTAATAGCTTATATATTTTATTATTAATAAAACTATTATTTATAACGTTTTTTATTATATTTTAAATAGTTATATTAATTTAATTAAAAATTATATTATAAATATTTAAAATATACGTAAATATTTATTAAAAGTTTAAATTAGTTATTATTTAAACGTTTTATAAGTTTATTAAATTTTTTAATTATTAAATTATTATTTTTTATAGTTTTTTAAGTTTTATATAAGATTTTACCCTTATAATATATAATATAACCGCTATTTTATTATTAAAGTTTACGAATTATTTTTTATCTTTTATATGTTTAATTATTAACGTTAAAACGTTTTTTTAATAAGTAATAGTAAGGTTATTTTACGCTTAATATAATAGGTTATTTTTTACTAAGTATATATTAACGCCCTGCTACGCTTTTTTATAGCTATTTTAAAAATATTATTTTTATTCTTTTATAGTTATTTTAAAACAAATATAATTAAATATAATATTTTATATTAAATAAAATAGCTATTTTAACTATTTTAACTGTGCTATATTAGCTAGTTATAGTACTAATAGTAGTTAAGTATTTATTAAATAAGGTTATATTGTTATAATTATTAAAATAGTTGTAATTATTTTTATAATTATTTAATCCTATAAGCTAGCTATAAAATTTAGCTTAGTATTAAAAAAAGTTTATTTTTCCGTATTAAAGGCTAGTATAAATATTATAACTAGTAAAACTTTAATATAAAATATATTATTTTTATTAGCTTATTTTTTTTAGCATTATAGGATAATTTTTTTTATTAAATCCGCGAATATTTAAAATATACTTGCTATATTAATAGTTATTTTTAGCTTGTTTAAAAAAGTTTTATAGCTGTTTTTCATGTTTTTTATAATATAGATAACTTTTTAAAATTTTAGTTTTATTTTACAAATATAAATATTAACTGTATTAAACTATTATTTTTTTATTTTTTATTAAATAGCTATTATTAGCCAATCTTTAGCTTTTATTTAAAGCTTAATATTTAAAGGTTTATTTATTAGCTTTACACGAGCTAAATAGCTTATAATTTTTTAAAAGTTTATTTATAGTCGAGGTAGCGTTATAGCTAAAAAAGTTCTTTAAAATTCTTTTAAATTAATAATTCTTTATAATAGTTATTTATTTATAGCTAATTTATTAAATTTAAACAGTTTTTATTGCTTAAAAGCTTTAATATTTATAATAAAAAAATAATCTAGTATTTTATATATTATACTTTTAATTATATATTATTTAGCTTTAACGTTTTATACTTTATTTAAATTAATATTTTTTCTAAAGCTAAAAAATAAAAACTTTAAGTTTAAGAACAATTATTTACTTATTATATTATTTATTTTATTTAGTCCTATAGTCGAGATTACTAGTACGATTTTTATTAGAGTTTTTTATTCTCCGTTTATTATTATCGCATAGGTTATATATTTAATATATTTACTTGCTTATTAAACAAATGCTTAATAAGTTAATTAAAGGATTATTACTTTATAGTTTGCTATAAAATAGTTAGCTAATAAGCGGTTATAGGATTACTGCTATAAAAAAAAGCTAAAAATAAAGTATAGTAGCAGTATAAATTTTTTAAATAATAGCAAATTTTATTTTTTATTAAATATTTATACTTGTTTAATTATATAAGTTATTTATTTATATTTTAATATAGTATATATTTTAGTTATTTTTTGCTTATATATTTATTTTAATTAAATTTATATATTAATTACTAGTATTATATTTACTAGTTTTTATTTATTAGCTTTGTTTTTTATAAAGATATTTATTTTTTAATTAATTTTTATTAACTTAGTTTTTAGTTTATTTTTTATTAATTTATTTTATTAGTTATATATATATACTAGTTCCTCGGCGTTTTATATAAATATTTTTAAAAAATATTATTAATTATAAACAAAAAAAATTTTTTCTAGTAAACTAAATATTCTAGCTAAGGTTTTTTTTTTTTTTTTTTTTTTTACTATTTAATAAAACGTTCGATTTTATATAATTTTTATTTATTATTATTTTTATTTATATATATTTATTTTAGCTTTAATTATTTTTTATAGTATAAATTTTTTATTTTAAAAACTAAATAAAGCTAAGTAATAAATATAGTTTTATATATTTTTTAATATTAAGAAAAGTTTAGCTTATAAGCTAAGTTTTTAATTTATTAAACAATTATTAATAGCTTAACTTTTTATTAAAACTATTTTTTTTAAAAATATTTTAATAAATAATATTTTTTATATAGCTTTAAATATACTTTGTTTCTTATATTATATTTAATTAAACAGTATAATTTATTATAATAAATTTTTATTTTTATAGTAGCGAAATTAATAACCGCTTTAGTTTTTTGTTAATATATTTTACAGATAGCTTTATAGTTTATAGCTGCTTAAAGAACTTAAATTATTAATAAAAAGGTT
This sequence comes from Xylaria longipes, assembly GCA_025201785.1. Lineage (NCBI taxonomy): Eukaryota > Fungi > Ascomycota > Sordariomycetes > Xylariales > Xylariaceae > Xylaria > Xylaria longipes. Next base: position 99,357 of record MU619769.1, read on the forward strand.
ATAAGCTTAAAACCTAGCATTACCTTGTTTAAAGATTATTTAATAGATTTTTATTTTAAGTTATTAAATATATACTATAGTAAAATAACTATTATTATTTATAAAATATTAAAATTAAAATAATAATATTAGATAATAATTTCTACGTTTTGATTTTTTTTTTTTAACTAGCTATTTGTTTATAAGTAATATATAGTAAAATATTATAGCTAGGTTTTTATCCGGAAGAATAATATTATTTAAAAGTTAAATAAAAACTTAGCATTTTTATCCGTAATAATTATTTTAAAAATACTTTAGTCCGTAAAAAAAATTATTTTAATTATTATTTTAGCCTAGTTTTTTATAATATATTATATATTTTTTAAAATTAATAATATTTTTTTATTATATTTATAAATAATAATAAAAAATGCGTTATATTTATTAAAACCTTTTAACTTTTATAAAATATTTTATATTATAATTATTAATATATTAATAATAAAGTTTATTATTATTATATAAAAAAATAATAACAGTACGTTTATTAGTATTAGTTTACTAGGTATTTTTTTTTTATTTATTTTATTATTAAAACAGCTAAAATAATAATTAAAATATTTTTAAACTTATTTTATTAAATTTTATATCATAAACTTGTTTAACTTTTATATTATTTGTTTAATATTAAAATAATATTTTTTATTATATACTGCGTAAAAAACTTTATCCAGATAAAATTTTAGTATTATTAAAATTTTTTTTTTTTAATAGGATATAATATAATAATCTATTATAATTTAGCTCGAAACGGTATTTCTTCGGCTTTTTTAGCTTAATAATTATTTTTTTTAGTTTTTTATTTTTTAAATAGCTATTAATTAATTAGTTTTTAAAGTTTTTATTTATTTATATTATATTTATTATATGTATAAATATTTTATTAATATTATTTAATTTAAATTTAATATTATCTACGGTTTCTTTTTGGTTTTTTTTATTCTTTATTATTAATAACTTAAATAAAGCGTCTAGTATAAAATTAATTTATCCAGGGATATATTTTATATTTAGCTAATATTAGTTTAAATAAACTAAAACAATTATTAGTTTTAAATTTATTTTTATAATATCCGCGGTTGCTAGGTTTTTTTACGTATATATACCCTTTATAGCGTAATAATTTATTAATATAAAAATATTTATTTTATAAAATTATAACTATAAATATAGCTAGCAGTATATTTATACTAAACAAAATATTTCTGCTTTTATAGCTTAAAAAAAAAATTTCTTTTTATTAATATTTTACTTAAAAATAATATTAGTTATATTTAATTAATTAAAATTAATTTTTTATTTTATACGTTAAATAAATAAAAAGCTATTAGCTTGTATTTTTACTTTATTAATATATTAATTTTAAAAAACGTTTATTTAACATAATTTTAATATATTAAGTATAACTTTTATATAAAATTATATTATAAAATAATAAAACGTTTTTTATTATTATTTATTAGTTTAAACTTTTAATAAAAAGTTTACTTTTTTTTAATTATTACGCTTTTAGTTAATATTTAATCCGTTATATATCTTTTATTAAATATATTTATTTTTTATTTTTAAAAAAAGAGGATTTTTTATTAAAACTATAATATATATTTTTTTAGCTATATAGCTATTTTTATATATATTTTTAGTTCTTTAAACGTTTTAAAGAATTTTATTTTTCGTATAGCTTTAATATAGTTTTTTATAATATATATTCTTTATTTATTTACTTATAATTTAAACAAATTAATTAATAAATATTTATAAAATAACTTTTTTAAAAATAATATTAACTTAATATTTTAAAACTTTTAAAATATAAGTACTAAATATTTAAAATATTGTTTTTTTAATTTACTATAAATTATAATATTATTTATATATATATAATAAAAAAATTAAAAGTTTTTTAATTAAAGGTTTATAAAATATTATTTAAATATTAAACTATTTTTAAATCTTATTAATATTATATTAAATACTTTTAGTTTTTATAATAATATAATAATTATTTTATTTTTATGTTTAAAATAAACTAATAATTAATAAAAAAATAAAGCTGCGTTAAAAATTATTAAAATTAATTTTTTTTAAATATCCGCGATAATATCCTTTTATATAAGCATTAGCTATATATCCGGGATAATTAAAGCGTTTAAAGCTTATAGGTTTACTATAAATTTTTTTTTTTTTTTTTTTATATTATTCTTTATATTATAAAAACAAAGTATCCAAAAAACGTTAGTTCTTTTATTTAGTTTAAATTTTTTTTTTATATATTAAATTAAAAATATTATCTAGTACTTGCTTATTTTTTAGCTTTAATTTATATACTTATATTTATATTTATTAGTTTTACTAGTTTTATATTAAGTTAACTTTTTTTTTTTTCATTTTTTAAAAGCTTAATTATTTTTTTATTAGTTTATATATTATATTTTTTAAATAAGTATATTTTTGTTTTAATAAATTTTAGGTTTTTATTAAATATATATATTTTTTATTTAGTTGTTTTTAATAAAATATTTTTTAAATGTTTTAAACTTATATTATTATTATTTTTTATTAGGTTTTCCGTTTTTAAGGTATTTTATAACTATATTATTTATACGTTATTTTTATACCTAGTAAAATTATTAAACATATTATCCGTAAAATTAAACTTTTATCCATAATAAACTGCTATTTATAAATCTACTATTAATTAATTAACTTATTATTTATTTTTTATATTTAAATTTTATATTATTCCTACTTAAATTTTCCGTTATAGTTTAATTAGTTTTATAGTTTTATTTTTATAAAATATAACTTTTATAAACTTTTTGTTTAATATTATATTTATTAGTCTAGTTTTTATTGTTATAAATATATATTTTTTAATATATTTATTATTTATTTATTTAAAAAAAATTAATATATTATACTAGTATTAATATAGTAATACTTAAGTGTATAATAACGTTACGTTATATTAAAACTTTTCGTTTAATAAAGCTTGCCCGTTTATTAATTATTATAAATACTTTAGCTCCGTCCGCGGCCTTAATAATTAATCGTTGCTTTAAGATATTTATTATTACGCTATATGCTTTTATTTATAAAATACCTAATAATAGTTAAAGCTTTAGCTGATTATTTATTTATATTTTAATAAATATATTAACCTTAACTTATTCTTTTATTATAATATATATTAATATATTTATAATAAATATTGTTTTTTAATTTATATAAACTAGATTATTTATATTTTTAATAGTTGTTCTTTTTATAAATATTATAATTTCGAAGTTTATACTTTTTATTAAAAATTATTAGCGGTTTATTATAATATTTAATATTTTTATATTTATATATATAGTTTTTGTTTTTTAACCGTTTACTAGCTTTAGGTTTATTTTAATATATATAAATCTACTTTTTAAGTTATTATAATTAACTAGTTTAAGTTTAAATTTTATTATTTTAATAAATAAAATATTAGTAAGTTTTATATGCTTATTATTAATAAATTTTTATTTATTATTTTAGCTAAGTTTTAAGTTAATATTATAAACTTTTTTATTATTTATTTTATTATTAATAGCTATTAAATTATTTATAGTAGTTTAAATAAAATTTTTTTAATATATTTATTTTATTTTAGTTTTATTTTTTAAATTAAACTTATATAATATATTTTTTATTATATATTTATTTTTATATATATAGTTTATATATTTAACGTGATTTATAAGCGAGTTATATATATAAGCAAGTCGTGCACTTTTTTTATTAATATATATATTTTATTTTTATTATATAATAATTTTATAACAACATAATATTTATTTAAACAAAAAAAAGTAATTTAATCCTTATTATTAAAGCTATCCGATTAGTAAAAAAAATTAATATTTAATACGTTTTTAAAATCTATAATGTTTTTACTACTATAATATATAATAAAATAAACGGATATACTACACGCAATAAAACCCGCGCTAATATATATAAATTTAATTTAATTAAAAAAATTATTTTTTTTAAATATATTTTTAATTTAAATAAATAAAAATATTCTCTTGCTTACGCTACTATAAAAAATATAGCTAATTTTTTTTATAACTTATATAGCGTACCCCTGGTTAATAAATAATAGGTTTATAACTTTATTAATTACTATAAAAAACTTAAAACATAGTTTATATATATTTATAATTATTAAAAAATATTATACGAAAATTTAAAAATTATTAACGCGTAGTTTAAGTATTATATATACGTAAAAATATAATATAATATTTATAATAATAATATTTAAAACTTTAATAAAACTAAGTTTATAATAAGCTAAATTTATTTATATATAATTATTATATATATTAATTAATATAAAAAATATAAAATAATATAGTTTAATAATAAAAAATAATTAATAATAATTTATTTTATTAATTTACGCGGTTTATTTATTCCTTTATATATTATTTTTTAAAATATTTTTTATTTTTAATATTAATATAAAAATATTAACTTTTTAATAAATTAAATATTTAATACTAGTTTTAATAAATAAACAAATAATAATATAAAATTAAAATAAATAAAATATTTTAAAAAACATTTTTAGCTATTATAAATAAATATATATTAATTATTAGTACTAAACTAGTATAAAAGTTATATATCGGCTAAATTTAAAAAGTTTTATAAAAAATAAAACATTATAACTATTTTTTTATTTTTTTATTTATTATATTTAATATAACTACTTAACGTTAAGCTTTATAATATATTAAAACAGGCGTATAGTTATTAAATTAATAAATTTATTAAATTATACGTTAATTATATTATTAAGCCCAAGTTTTTTATCGCGTTTAAAAAAGCTTATTTTATTATTTTTATAAAATTAAATATTTTAAAAAGTTTCTAAAGGTTAAGATTAATATTTTACGATCCGCAAGCTATAATTTTAAAGCTAAATATATAGTTATAGTTACTAACGCTAATTTTTAATACTATTAACTTACTTAAACTTTAGGTTATTTAAACGTTTAAAACCGCTAAAAAAATAACCGCATAATTAATTTTTATTAAAAATTAAATTTTTAATTACTAAAAAAACTTCCTAGGGCTAATTTTAAACACTATTAACTAGCTTATAAAATTAAATTAAATATTAACGTATTAATTAACCTTTATAAACAATAAAAACTAAAAGCTTTATAAAGTAAATAAAGTATTAAACAAGCGCTAAAAAAGCAAAAAATAACGCTTATAAAATAAAAATAATCTTATTATAAAAAATATAACTAATTTAATTGTTTAAAAAAATACGCAGGATTTAATATAATTATAAACGTTAAAAAATTATAGTAGTAGTAAAATAAATATACTGCGCTAGTAATATTATAAATAATACAGCAAAACCAGCTATAATATAAAGACTTATAATAAAAAAATAAAAATAAATAATAAATTAAAATCCGATTAATTTTTAATAATAACTGCTTTAGTTATAAAGTTATTAATAATTAAACCTAACAAAGTAGTAAAAAGTACGCGACTTGCTTATATATATAACTTGCTTATAAATTATATTATTATATAAAAAAAAAATTTTATTATATTTATTATATATTTAACAGTTTTATATTACTATTTAATAAAATATATTATAAAAAAAAAAAGCTATTTATTAGCTAAGTTAATATAATTTATTTTCTTTTTATTAATTAAGTTTTTTAATATATAATAGCTTTTATCCGTTAATTAAGTTTTTTTAACTTTTAATTTTTTATTATTTATAATAATATACGTTTTATTTTTATAATATACTTTTTATTAATTTTCTTTTTTAACCTATTAATACTATTATTATAAACTAAACTATTTATAAAAACAATAGCTTTTATTTTTATTTTAATAGTTTAAACGTTTAAAATATTTACAGCTATAATTACTATATTTATAGCTACCGCGTTTATAGTTACTACAGCTATAATTACTGCGTTTAAAATTGTTATATTTAAAGCTATTACGTTTAAAGTTTTTTTATTTATAAAAATATAAAAACTAGTTTTTATTATTAGTTTAATTATATTATTAATATTTGTTTACCCCGTAGTAAATTTATTTGTTATTAATTTATATATTATTATTATATTTATTTAACAAGCTAAAAGATTAGTTTAAATTAATCGTTAAATAAATAATAAAAGCTAGCAGTATTAAACGCTATAGCTATTAAAAATTTAGTACTAGTTATCCGCTTATTAGTTAGCTAATAATAGGTTTTATAAGGTTTAAAAGGGTTAGTCCGGCTTTATTTAATAGTTCGTTCTTATATACTTTAGCTTTTTTTTTTAAATATATTAAAAAATTATTTAATATAAATATAACCGTAAGTTTAGCTATTAATTATTTAAAAAATAAATATAATAAATTATAAACTTTAAATATTTACTGTTTAATTATTAAACGTTTAGCTGCTTATACTAGTTAAAAAATACCTCCGGCTTAATTATAAACGGATTTACTACATTAAATTTAATTAGCTAAAAAAATAAATTAAAAGTTTTTTAGTTAATTTAAAACGTTTAATATATTTAGTTTAAATTTTTTAATTATTTTATAAAAAATATTATTTAAATCTTTTAATAAAAGTTATTTTATTTTAAAAATAATTTTTTTTACTTACTAAAACTATACTAAGCTTTTAAATAATTAAAAAAAAAAAATTTAAATAATAGTTTTTTAAATAAAATCTTTAAAATATTCATTAATACTATTTTTAAACAAATATATATTTTTTTAATATATATTCGCTTTAATTTATATATAATTATTTACTCCGAAAGATTTTTTAATATATGGGTTAAAAAAGCTAATATTAAATATTTTTTATTTTAAATATTTTTTATTTTAAATATTTTTTAACTTTATTTTTTATTATATTTATAAATTTTCTAAATTTTTAAAATAAAAATTAAACTTTATTATTTTATAAAACTACTGCTATAATATTAGCTATTAAAAAAAAAAAAAAAAATTTTACTTTTTTATTAACTTTATTTTTTATAATATTAAATATTTAAATAGCTTATATTTAAAATAATAAATAAAAAGTTTAAGTTAATTTATATATTATTTTAATTTTCATTTATATAAACGTATTAATATATAAAATATTTATTATTTAAATATTTTTAACTATTAATTTTTAAAAGTTTTTTTATTATAATAATATAAAAAGTTAAAAAAAAATAAATAAAAAAAATATTTTATTAATTAATTGCTAGGCTTTAAGCTTTATATTTTAACTTATAAATAATAGTTTTTTAAATAAAACAAAAAATAAAGTATAAAAAAGTATAAATTTTATAAAAAAAGTTTATTTTTAATATATTTAATGTTAGGTGGCTAGGGGGTACAATATCGTACGTTTAAAAAAGGGTGAGATAAATAGCTTTCTATATCGATCTATTTAACTAACTAGCTAAGTGTACGAAAGGGAAGCCTTCGTACGCAGAATTCTTTTATAGGCAAAGAATTCTGCAGACGTACACCACCTGCCCAATCGGGCTACAGGGGCAATTGGGCGACTGCCCAATTGCTAGTGTTATACGTACATCCTTGTACGTAGGTAGCCTTGTAAGCAGTTAATCTAAATATCATAACATTTAACAACTTATTTTAATATTTTATTAAATATTTTATAAAACTAATACTATATAAACAAATCGTATTTATATAATAACTTAATTAAATATTTATTTATTAACTTTTTAATATATAAAGTATAATAATAAAACTAAAAATAATTAAGTTTTTAAACTATTAAAAAATAATAAGTTATATAATTAAAAATATTAGTTTTTTATTTTTTTAAACTTATTTATTAATACTAATAAAAAGTTTTATATTTAAATAATAAAAAAGTTATTTAGGTTTTATAAAAATTTATAAATTTTCATATATTTTTTAACTATTTAATTATTTAAAACTTAGTTTTATTTATTAAGCTAGCTGTTATTAAATATATATTTTTTTTATACTAGTTTAAGCTTTAATAAAAGGATTTTATTATAGTAATATAAAAAAAGGTTAAAATAAAAATATAATATTATAAGTGTTTTTTTTAGCAGAAAATATACCAGGGGTTTATTAAAGAGGTGTTTTTTATTTATTATTTTATAATATTTATATAAATAGTTTATTAAGTTATATAGTAATATTTAGTAAAGAAGTAATAAAAAAAAGAGAAAAAAAAGTATAAAGCAGGTAAATAGGTTAAAAGTTTACTTGTAATAATCCGTTAAAACTTTTTAAAAATATTGGATTTTATTTATATAGTTATAATAGTTTTAGCTTCGTAGAATAATCCGTTAGCTACTAGTTGTTAGCTTATTATAAGCTATAAAAAGTAATTGTAAAAAATTTAGTATTTTTTATTTACTATATAAGCAAAGATTTATAGCTATAAAGAATTGTTCCCGGCTAACAGCTATTAGCTAGCGTCCTATTAGCTAGCGTTTAGCTAGCCTTCTTTTAATAAGCTTTCTTAAGCTTACTGAATATATAATATTTAATTAAATATAGCTAACTAAAAATATAACTAAGCATTAAAAAAAAACTTATAAAAGCTATAATTACTTTATACTATAGCTTATTAAACTTAAAAATAACTATTATAATACTTTAATAATTAATATTAATTAAAAATATTAAAACTATAAAAATAAACGTTTAATAATATTATAAAAGTAAAAATATTACGTTTATAATTTAATAATATTAAAAACTATAAAAGCTATAAAAACTTTGTTTATTAATTAAAGTTATTATAATTAATTTAAACATATAATATTTTTTTAAGCAGAAGTATTAAAAATATATTAAGTTAAAAAGTTACTTTATATATTATATAAAATAAAAGCTATATAAAAAGTATAAATATTTTATTTATATATATATAAAAGTTTTTTTACTTTATTTATAAAGTAGTTAAGCTAAATATAACGCTTATATATTTATTATTTTACTATATTTTATAATAATATTTATAAAGCCTTAAATTTTAAATAAACATTTAATGTTTTTATTATACTAATGGTTTTTATCTTTAAACTACTCCGTATTTATTTATCATTTAGTTATCGTTTATCAGATCCTACAGGCGCTAGTACAGCATTTAAGGTCTTGCCGGGTCCACTACACCTACCTATGCTGCGGCAGCATTGAGCCAATTGAGTTTTCTACAATTGTACATCTGAAGCCATCCTCCAGAGCAGCATCTCGCCATCGCGAGTGAACAACCAACTCTGCCCCGGGCTATGACGTCCCCCTGGCCCAATTGAGAGAACACCACGCACTGGCGACATGCGCTTGCAGTCCTAGCCAGCCACTATGAGCTTTCGGCCGGCCGGGAATGTCTTCCGCTCCCATGTTCTCGACAGCGTCTGCTGGCGGTGCAGCCGCCAGATAGCATCAGCAGCACCCATCATCATCATCAGGCCATTCTCTCAGCCTGCCTCCCTCCGCCAAATCCTCAAGTCCACGCCCATCCGCCTGAAGGCGGGCTACTTCATCTCCAATGAGCTCTCAGTAAGAGCTCCCGGGGCCACCACGAGCCATGATAACGTACAATCAGACCTCGATCACCTTCCACCACACCGCCGGCGCCGAAGACGACAGCAACAAAGTGCGGCGCGAGGCGCCACATCCGGGCCCTCCTCCCAGCCCGGAGAGGCAGCGACCGAAGACATCCTCCCCGCCAACGCGTCCTCCACCCTAACCACCCAATCGACGAAACATCCCACGAGCTCCCTCCGCCGCCAGCTGTCCCTCTACCTCTCGCTCTCGAAGCCCCGCCTGACCGTCCTCGTCGTGCTGACGGCCATGGCACCGTACGCGCTGTACCCCGTGCCCGACTTCATCTCGCCCTCTATCGGCCTCGACACACCCTCCTTATCCACATTGACGCTCGTTTTTCTCACCACCGGCACCGCGCTCTGCTGCGCCAGCGCCAACACGCTTAATATGCTCTACGAGCCCGCGTGGGACGCTATGATGAGCCGGACCCGGAACCGTCCACTCGTCCGCGGTCTGCTCTCGCAGCGGAAAGCACTGGTCTTCGCCGTCTTCACCGCAGTGGCTGGCGTCGGCGGCCTCTACTTCGGCGTCAACCCGACCGTCGCGTTCCTCGGCGCCGCCAACATAGCGCTCTACGCGGGCGTCTACACCCCGCTGAAGCGCGTCTCCTGTCTCAACACATGGGCCGGCGCCGTCGTGGGCGGCATCCCCCCTCTGATGGGCTGGGCCGCGGCCGCCGGAGAGTACGCCACGGGTGACGGCTCGTTCCAGGAGCTCCTGCTCACGCCCGAGGCCGTCGGCGGCTGGCTGCTCGCGGCCCTGCTCTTCGCCTGGCAATTCCCCCACTTCATGGCGTTATCCTGGTCCATTCGCGAGGAGTACAAGGCCGCGGGGCACCAGATGCTCTGCTGGGTGAACCCGGCACGCAACGCCCGCGTGGCCCTGAGGTACAGCTTAGCCTTCCTCCCGATATGCATCGGGTTGTGCGCCGCGGGCATCACCGAGTGGAGCTTCGCCGTGACGAGCTTGCCCGTGAATATCTGGCTTGTGCGCGAGGCGGTGCGGTTCCGGCGGCACGAGGGCTTCAAGGGGAGCGCGCGTGAGTTGTTCTGGGCCAGCGTCTGGCACCTCCCCGCCATCATGGTCCTGGCGCTCGCGCAAAAGAAAGGCATGTGGGGCCGTGTATGGAGAAGCGTCGTGGGAGAACCAACCCCGGATGACGAAGAAGAGTACGACGAGGGCGACGACGATTGGGATGAAAGCGCGGTCCAAGATACAAGGGCTACAGATGCTCAGGTCGATGCCGTTGCGCCTCATATTAAATATATGTGACGTCGAAGAACGAATAGCTCGACGTCAATACCAACTTGTAACATAATGTCTATCAAATGTACAAACAATTACAAGGGGAAGAATAATCCGCAGATCGTGAGGTTACTCGACAATTTCAACGGTTAAAGTGTGGCGGGCTTCTAGATTGTATGAAGAAAAACTGCTCCGTTCATTCATTATTCGTGACGACAAATTCTAGCATAACTCTTTATTTTTGTTCAGACCTCGCCTTCATTATCCGATTGCCGGCGATGATCTAATCCGTCTCTCTTGACCGTCAGTCCCCGCCCAGCAACTTTCAGGGTATCTATCCGATGACTAAGGTATAAGTGTACAGTATATCGCTTCGCTTGTGAACCCCCTTTATTTTCCGAGTGAAGAGGGGAAGGGGGGGATTGTTGCCGTTACAAAACAAGAACCAACGATGCTGGGCTCCAATTCGTGTTGTTGTGCCTCTCTAGATATGCCCCATGACCTTGAAGAAAAAAGGGACTGAGAACTTCGGCCTAAGGCTGAAGTGTCATCAAAAAACAACTCTTAAGAGAGATCACCCAACAAACCCCCTCATTCATAATCCCATCTTTCCACGCGCGGCTGTGTTGTCGTCATCTCATCGTGCCCCAACCAAGAGGATTAGAAATTGTATCAAGAGGACCGACTGAATAATAATTCTGCAGGGTCCAAGAGAAAAAAGAAGAAAAAGTATCCCGTCACCCTTCCTGATGCGCCTTCCTAGACGGGAGAAAATTCAGATAAATTCAATGCTCATCATCATCGCCACCATCACGCTTTGAACGCCCCCAGCCCCGAACGCCGGCGTAATGTCCGATATTTATGCAAGATAGGCCCAGCTTGATTGGAGATCGTATCAAAAGGAGAGGAAAGGTAGTAGACTTGACGGGGAGGAAACGAGAGTCATATATGCAAGAGAAAAGGGAGGAAAGGTGGCGAGGAGAAAGAATGTGTTGTCATGTTTGTCAATAAAGCCCCATCGAAGATCAGATCAGTTTACATGCCAGGAGCCGACCCATGGCCGTGGCCGGGCCGGTTGATGATGGCCTCGATTCCCATGTCGACGCTAGGTAGACGCTGGCCGTTGCTCAAGTACGGCGAGCCGTCTTGCGGGTGTTGGTGGTGCGGGTGGTGGCCACCATGCATAGTGGCGTACGGGGCGGACGAGGAGACGGAAGAGCTGTAGCTCGACGAGTAGCCAGCAGCAGATCCGTAGGGCATCGTCGTCATGGGGTGCATGCTATAGCCGCCGCTGCCCGAGTGCTGCGAATGCTGAGAGTGCACGCTCGACGACGTCTCGGGGCTGCTGTACGAGGCGTCGAGGTCATCTACTGGAGTCAGACCAATGCCGGAAATACCGCTGTCGTCGTCATACCCATGCATCGAGTGACCCTGTTCCAGCCGCTCGCGACGCGCCGCAGACCGCGCCGCCGATTGGAGGTTCTTGAGGCCGTTGTGCATGCACTGTGGGGAATTCAGTCAGCGTTCTGTTTGACTCTTTTTGCTTTGTCGAGAGACGAGAGATATGTTGTGGGAATGAAAAAGGGGGCGAGAAAGAGCAAGAAAGAAAACATACCTTTGCCTCGACAACAATCCACTTCTCCCCGGTCCGCGCCGCTAGGCCCTGCCACATCTCCTTGCGCATGCTCATATACTCCTTAGCGAGACGCTCTAGTTTCCTGGCGTCCCAGTCGTCGGCGCCTCTGCGCTCCAGCAAGCGCTCATGGCGCTTGCGGCAGGCGTTGGGCGACTTATTAGGGAAGTACGTGCTCTGGATCTGCGCCCAATTGAGGCCCTGCTGCCGCGCCGTGAGCAGGTTGTGGTCGTCCTGCTGCGACCACGCGCCCGAGGACGGCCGGTGAGGCATGGGAGGGGCCGGCGGGGCGGCAACAGCCGCGGGATACGGCTCATAGGCCTGTGCCGGCATGGGCACCGGGGCCGCGGCCGAAGGCGGCATGGTGCTGTAGTAGCTTGTGTTCAGGTTCGTGTTCAAGGGAAGGGCCGTCGGACGCGTGCTGTAGCTAACGGGCATGGCCGACGGCGCTAGGGACACGGGCAAGGGGTTGTTCGAGTACCGGTTCTGGTTCGAACTCGACGAGCGTGTGTGCTTCGGCATCTTTGTGGATAGCACGGGAAATGGAGCGGAAAAGCAAGGAGTATAAACGAAAGCGTATAAGCTAGAAGGAGTATAGGAAGGAGTATAGAGCAGTGGATACACGTGAGGGCATTCGCTTCGGAACAGAGGCGATTAAGGATTAGCGACAGGTAGGTAGTCTGCTTGTTTGGTATGCGACTGGAGAGCTAAGGTAGGACAGGGGTAATAGTAGTTTGTCGTTTTCACCTGGAGAACTTGGATATGTTTCGAGATGTGAAGTAGTTGTTGAAAATGGTTTCTTTGGCGCAAAGATCTCTGACTCGTATCAAACGAATGAAGATGATGATGAAACGAACGGCGGAGAATAAGGAAATGGAAAACCAGGCCACAACGTTAGGAAAAAAGGAAGACAATAGGAAACGGGCGGCTTGATGGTGTAGCAGGAGGGTCCGGGAAGGGAAATGTAAACAAGGTAGACCAGGTCGCGATATGGGCGCCTACTTATAAAACAGCCATCTGGGGCGGCCATCGTCGAGCACGGCGCATTGTCCCACGCAGGCTTTCTCGAGAAAACGTGTTGGTTCCGAGCGTCGTAGAGAGGAGCACCCAAGACTCTGAATCTGAAACGTAGCCATCGACGACCCCCCGTCTATACAGTAGTGCGGGTGGATGAAGAGCTAGGGCGATAGACGACGTGGGGAAGAATGCAAGCAGAGACGATGAAACTGGTGTTGTGTATCCGAAAGAACGAAAAGACGCCTCAAGGGCCGCTGATATTGGCTGGACCACGTCGGAAGAGGCGTCTGTCTGGGAGGTGGGCGGCTAGAAAAAAGGGTCTGGGGTGCTGGCGGCTAAGCGTGGGTACAGTGGTCCATCTCGAAAGAGGATAGATACGGTTTGGGGGCGCAAGACTACTGCTGGGGAGGTATCTACGAAGAGAGTGCGTACGTAGTACATAGCAGACGGGAACGAGCAGGGAAGCGGGCAGGGTCGATGGTCAAAAATAGAAGAGGTGGATGTATCATTAGCCGCCAGCCCTATCAGATGTCGTGGTATACCATTGCTATGCGCGCGATAACGCGAACAACCGCGGAAGGGGAGCCTCGCAAACATGGAAAAGTACCTAGACCAGGTAGGAAATGGGTTTATAACGATGTTACCTAGACCTTTTCTCTTGTTGGGATTGCCTAGACGGACGCGTTGGTCCATCTACAGTATCTGCTTGTTAGTTTGTCGCGCAGCGAAGACTCCGACTTCAATCGAGGGACACGCTTGAAGCTCAAATTCGCAGGCAGACAGAGCGTATACATTCACCCTTGCCCGAGCCAAGACAAGCTTCAGCCGAATAGCAAATTTCCGAACATCTAGACGCGCTATAGCGCAGACCACGAAAAATAAGGGCATCAAGGTAGGTAGCTCATCTGCTGGGTGTGCAAGTGGTCCAGTATAGCGACGTCGTAGTGGGAATGGAGCAATCGACATAGCATCAATCGCGAGGGATGGCCTGAAGTGGATGCAGCAAGAGATCTCGAGCACGAGTCAGAGCGAGCAAAAACGGTACCTTGCAGGAAGAAGGTGTCATACATGCTGCGCTCGATATGGGGACCCAATTAAGGCAGCATACCGTTGCAGCCGTACCCAGACGCGCCCCTGACGAGAACAGGATAGTCGTCCAGCTGCGCAGTACCTGAGACCTTGTCGTAGCCAACAAGAACATTTCAGAAGCCCATCTCACTCGAAAAGATACAGACGAATGCCGAGAGGAGTCGGTCTGGTAGGACCAACAGCCCGGAACCGCAGTGATCACGGCTAAAGAGAGACAAGGAACCATGACGAGATGAGGACGTGAGGACGAGAGGACGAAAACAGACGAGGTGGAATTCTACAGAGGCGCGCGTCTACGGCAGAGTAGGTACCTAAGTATAACTAATGCATGCAGCGCTAAGACTACCTACGCTAGGACGGGATTATCCACGGCTATTCCCAGAACAGTTAGGCATTCGGCCTGCTAGTTGTCAGGTAAACGCTGAAGTTCCTCGCTTCAGCAGCCGAGTGGTCTATGTTGGGGCTGTCGACCATCCGTGGGGTCATGATGCCAAGAATGCCAGCGGAGAGGAGAGAGCTAATAGTGTACTGTAAACGGCTTAAATGGAATAGGTACCCGACGCTGTTATGCGATTTTGTTGGCCTTTTTTTTCTATTTTGCCCAACACGTCTGCCTTGCCCGTACGGGCCGTACTCTGCGCTCTCTACACGTTGTCTCTTCATCGCCGTTATAGGGAAGCAGGTAGCATTCAGTCGACTTGGTCAATGATGATGATGGGATGGCGTAGACTCGAGCCGATGTGACATAACACCACGTAACCTGATCTGACATTCGCGCCTACGGTAGTAGCGATACCTGGGAGAGATAAGGCCGTCCATCAATCGGCATCTTCCTGGTTTGGATTTAGATTCTAGAGGGTGCTCAATCAAAGAATTTGAAAAAGTCCTCGAGGGCGCTTGCTAGCCTGCTCACTCGGAATGTCACTCCCGCAAGACCATACGCACAGGCGACGACTGCGCGCGTATAGTCAGTCTGCTGGCTACAGACTTACATTTCCTGTTGCTGTCCGGTGTCGAAGATGACGACATTGCTCGTACGAAGATGTTACTTTGTAGGGTAGCAGTGAACAACAGAAACAGTGCCATGCGAGAGATGAATTGGTTCAGCACGTGTTCGCCCCCATCGAGGCTGCAACCCGGAGCCGGCATCGCGCAGCACCCGCTGGGGGCTTTAGAGAGTCAACCCTACTCCCCCGTTGTCTCTCTGAATCCCCTCGCCTCCCGGCGAGTCTCTTGACCGAGTTGTGTCATCCGTGCATCGGCAGTCAACTATCCATTTTGGGGGCCGAGGTGGACTGTGAGTTTCAGAATAAACGATATGTTCCTCTTCTAGCCTTATATCGTTTCCGCAGGGTCCCGTGTTTCACAGGCCGCCGTGATGGTCGCCCATGTTTTCGGCCTCTGATCCCACGTTGTCGGGACTTTGGGAGATCGCCATTTGCCTAGCTTATCGTGGTGGCATGATGCGTGATCGAGGAACATGTTGTTGGTACTTTCGTTGGACAATCGTTGATCATATCTGCGACGCCGGCATCCTTCCCGCGAAAACAAGCCTTCGAGAAGCGCTCGCGTGTATCTACGGATGTGTATCCCGACAGCGTGCGTTAAAGTTCGGTTCGCCATGCATCCATTGATTGGCAGCAAATGTTATCAAGGTGAATTATGCCTAAGATCGACAATCTTCATCAGTGCGAAGCAGCCTAGATTCTGGCATCTCTTTGCCCGAGGCTAAAGGCAAACGGAAGTTGGGCGGCAAGATTCCCTTGTCTCTATTTGCCGTAAATTTTCATCCGTGCCAGCTCAGGTCTAAGCAGACGTCAACACTCATTTAAAACCTCACCAATCTTATTTCTTGCTCGCGATGAGAGGGTTAGCTAACCCACTTCTACAGACCGCCCTTAATGATGCATTTTCGATGATTCTATTCATTCAGAGAATATCTTCGCATCATAATATAACTTCTAAGTGACGACACCATAGCGTATCTAGCCATTCACATATTACAACTTTGCAAAGGGCGCCACTTCTCATATCTCACCATGTATACAACTAGGATTCTTACCTAGTATATTTAGGTACTTCTTCTAGGAACAATATACTTCTAGCTCTCGGTTAGATATACGGCTATTGTTATGCTCACTATCTAAACGCACTAATAAGAGAAGTCCTTTCCTAATAAGATAGTCGAGTACTAATGTTCACAGCATATGCGCTCCAATCTTCTAATTGCACCGTTTATCACAATCCTAACTACTGGCAACTCCACTATTGACTATCTTTATTGTACAAAGAGTAAGTTCTATATCTATACTATAAAGCTTGTATAACTATCTTATATATCTTAGACCTCTGGCCGGTGCAGTATTAGCTATGGTAACCCCCCCCCCCCCTAGGTTCAGTTCCGTGTCGCCATTATTCTTGTGTAGTCCTGTAAAGTTTGTCAATATTGAAAGGTGTCCGACTTATTATTACGTACTTGGGTATCAACTTATCGTTACAAAATCATGGCTAGGCGTCGCCCTTCGGCTTGTGCACTCCTCATACGGGTAAAAAATATTGTCTTGACTCTGGTATTCTTTAACACCGTCCGAGATCACGTGGAATTATGTTACCAAAGTTGCTAATCATCTTAGCTAACACAAATTTATAGATTCGAAACGTAATCCGTGGGAAGGAACAATAATCCTCAGAATGTTCTATCCGATTCGCCGTCTAGTTACAATGAATGCAGGCAGTTAGGCTGAATGCAAATGCCGCCAACCTACCGGCCAAACAAATCCTGCTAATATTTAGACAATCTACCGATGCAATCAGACATCTACCCCGCACAAAGGCACATTTCCACGTTCGAAGCAAGATATTTCTCAATACTTGGTGCCAAACGACTGGTGTAATTCTCCTTGTTGTTACGCTCGTAATAGCAAGTTATATAGTCAAAATCTTCAGATTTTCGATAAGGCAACTCATACGAAATAAAATTTCCCAATCCCAATTTCATTGGCTACCAAAGGTAGGTGATTATATGGGTTTACCAGGCATCCGGGACGGCTCCCCAATATGTGATGCTTATTATTGAGTAATCCTTCCTCCCACATTGCATTTTATCCCGTCCCCATGTCGCCCACGAATAGGTATCGGCAATATCAAGTGGCATGATTAGTTCAGGGACAATAGTGCGTAGAACCCGGCACCATACCATGGCGCCGGACGACATCTATACTACACTCAGCTCGACGGGTGTGGCTAGACTAGAAAACGAGAACACAGTAGCCCCTTGACAGTAGTGGGAAGTCAAATTATTACATATCTTGCGGGATGGTACAGGGAATTCTCACCTTATTGGGAGCAAGTTGTCTGCCATTCTACCCCGCGCTTGTCACGTACACTGAATTATCTTTACGGCAAGCTGTAAGTATAAGCCAAGGGCAGCCAAGAGGAAACCATCATTCCAATTTGAAAGCGGCCAGTAATAACAAGGCAACTCGGAACTTTCGAGGTGAATCCAGTTCATCATGGGAGTGGCTGTCGACAACGCGGCCGTTTACGATGCCGCCTTGAAGCGACGCCAGGGAATGATGGGTGCTTCGGGTCCCGGCGCCCTGGTCAGGAACTTCAAGGTGTTCCGGATAGCACTCTTCGCCTGTATTGGTGGCATCCTATACGGCTATAATCAGGGAATGTTTTCAGGGCTCCTTGCCATGCCCGCTTTCCAATCTCGTAAGTGCCTTGATTTCTATTGCCAATGCTCATCAATCGGAGCAATTGTGCTAATAAGTGCAAGATATGAGCGAATATGACCCGCTCGATCCAAATGCCAACCAAACAAAGAAAGGCTGGCTGACGGCCATTCTCGAATTGGGCGCTTGGATCGGAACTCTGATGTCAGGTTTCATTGCCGAGACCATTTCCCGCAAATACGGTGTGTTGGTTGCCGTCACGGTGTTCGTGATAGGTGTTGTGGTTCAAGCCACTGCCCAATATGGCGGCCATAACGCGATACTTGGTGGCCGGTTTGTTACGGGGATGGGTGTTGGCTCACTCGCGGCCATTGTTCCCATTTACAATTCCGAAGTGGCACCGCCGGAGGTCCGTGGCGCCCTCGTGGCTCTGCAACAGCTCGCCATCACTTTTGGCATCTTGGTCAGCTTCTGGATCGACTATGGCACAAATTATATAGGCGGTACGACGCTTGGAAAACAGAAGGACGCCGCATGGCTCGTGCCTATAACCCTGCAGCTTGCTCCTGCAGCTGTGCTATTCGTCGGGATGCTGTTCAGTACGTACTCTACCAAGCTTGCTTCTTTTCCATGATATCCTCAATATAATCGGGTGTGGTGCACTTCTTATGGCATGTTCTTCGCCTTTATGTAGTATCCGCTGTTGCTACGTTTTAGCTTCACGGTATGAATAACCAGGTATACTAACATGAGACTCCCAAGTGCCGTTCTCCCCACGTTGGTTGATTCACCACGACCGCGAAACAGAAGCACGGGTTATACTGGCTAATCTCCGAGGGCTCTCTGTCGACAATGAACTCGTCGAGCTCGAATTCCTCGAAATAAAAGCCCAGTCTCAGTTCGAGAAACGAACCGGTGAGTCTCATTTCGTTATCCCGTTCGCCTTGATTAGAACGGAAGTAATATCGGACCGATACCAACACATAATAAAATCATATCCGTGTTTCGTGGTTTTAAGAGATCTCGGTATTCAACTATGTCTTGGGCCTAAGGATACCATCCTCCCCTTTCCCGCTCTGGCAGTATCAGTTCTGTCACAACCCGATGATCGAGAATGGGCTTTCTAGACATACGCGACACAGCTATACAGAGTACCTGACGTGTTATTTTTAGTCGCGGAGCATTTTCCCCATCTTCGAGAACCGACAGCCTGGAACACGTTCAAATTACAGTTTGTCGCTATCAAGTCACTTTTCCAAACGAAGGCAATGTTCAAGCGCGTCGTCGTCGCAACTGTCACCATGTTCTTTCAGCAATGGACTGGCATAAACGCCGTCTTATACTATGTAAGCGACTACCTTTAAATATCTTACCGATGGCAAGAGGCGCATTAAACTCCTCGCACTATCTTACTTTCACAGCACTCATTGACGTTGTATATGACTTATAGGCTCCTAGTATTTTCAAATCGCTCGGTTTGAACGACAACACAACTAGCCTGCTGGCCACCGGTGTTGTAGGGATTTTATTATTCGTCTTCACGATCCCGGCTGTACTATACATCGACCGCGTGGGTAGAAAACCGGTCCTCATCGTTGGAGCGATCGGAATGGCGACTTGCCACATCATTATCGCGGTCATCGTAGCCAAGAACTCGGATCAGTGGGCGTCGCAGGCAGCAGCGGGTTGGGCCGCCGTTGTATTTGTCTGGATCTTCGTCATCAATTTCGGATACTCGTGGGGCCCCTGCGCTTGGATCATCATCGCTGAGATTTGGCCGTTAAGTTCACGTCCTTACGGAGTGACACTTGGCGCTTCGAGGCGAGTACTCTCAGGTTCATTTTCTTCTGGTCTTGGTGACTTCTAGGGTACAAAACTCTCTTTCGGGTCACCTGAAGACCACGCTCAAAATTGCGGTAGCTGATTCTAAAGGTTATAGTAACTGGGCGAATAACTTTAGTGCGTGATTTCCCGAATTACCTCGGAGGGTTTAATATTTCTAACACGACAATAGTTGTTGGACAAGTCACGCCTGAACTGCTAAATAAAATCGGTTATGGGGCTTATATCCTATTTGGCCTACTAACTTTCCTGGGCGCCGGGTTCATCTGGTTCTTTGTAAATGCCATTCACTTTCCCTGTTACCCTAAAATGACCCGTAGTAGACTAATATGACTATTGTAGGTCCCGGAAACAAAACGGCTTACTTTAGAAGAAATGGTACGCTGTAGCATGTGAATAAACCCATCATCTAATGGTTTGCGCTAATATCGCAATTAATAGGACGCTATCTTCGGCTCGGAAGGCACAGCTCAAGCCGACTTCGAGCGTATGGCAGAGGTAAACCGTGAGATAGGGCTCACAGTAATGCTCCAGGGGCTTAGCAGAAGTGATAGCATTTATAACGCCACACCCGAGAAGAAATCCAAGGAGAACAAAATATAAAAGACTTAAATAAAAAAGCAAATTATAGTTAAAAAAAATTTAATATTAAATTTTTTTAATAATTATAGTTTAAGTTTTTTAATTAATAAGTTGCAACTACGTTCGCTGATTCTAGTATGAGTTCATTAACTGACGGGTTGAATATAAATGTATGTTACCATGTCCTGTGATGTAGAGATTACATTCCAGCAGTGACCACTCGTTGTTCTGGTCTTATTTTGGCGTCCCGATAAAGACAAGGTGAATCACCCTACACGCTAAATAGCCGTTCGCTATCACTAGGTAGCTTCGCCCTACCGTAGTCCCTGGCAACAGCTCTTATCTTCCGAAAACGACCATAGGCTTTGTTCACGACGGAAGTGGCTTAAAGCCAAGAGCGAAACGACATCTCCAAGAATCAAATGCGACGAACCCAAAAGAGTGGAATGCAATCGTTCCAGGGACAATTCTGGATAATTAGGAATGTTTTCGTAGTTTAGAGTAATGTCCCTTGTCCCTCACTCTTTGTCCAAGTAAACCCGATATCTCGCTTCTGACTTCGATTCTTCCCTTGTTTACCATGCTTCACGGCCTCAGCTCCCCTAGTCGTGCCTGGTAGTTTCTACTCGCACTTCGCCTGTCGCAAGAGAGTTGCCCGCGCTTCACATGGAGATTGCCCTTAAGGTATGATTGTGCCGCTAGTTGCTTTAAAAAAGAGTAGAAAAGCGCCACCTCTCCTGGAATTTGTCTCTATTGGAAAAGCAAGAGATTTAACAAGCAGCAATCAGACACCAAGACCACAAAACTAAACTCGCCTTCAACGGTAGCTACGGCAAGTACGGTCGTCACCCCACTCGAGATGGCGTTTGGAGGGGATATTGAAATGGACGAGGTAATGGCGGATGACGAGTTGCTTCCCTTCACTGATAGCGACAGTGAAACCTACAGTTCCGAAGAAGAGGGAGTGGGTTCGGTTCCCCAGAAGGAAAGCTTGGGTTTCATTCCCGACGAAGATGTGGATTTGGTTTCCAACAAAGAGAACATGGGTTTCGTTTCCAGCGAAGGAGAAAACGAAGAAGAGCACACCACTATCCGGCCTAAAATACCTTTCAAAGGGAGACTCGATCCCTTCGTTCGTCCAAAAGACGAGAAATGGCAGAAGATAGAAAACTACTTCTTCTCTCTATTGCGCACCCCTAATGTTTCAATCAATGATATTCTTGAGGGCACTTTCGACGACCATGAGATCACCCTCATCACGCCTCAGTCAGGCCCGCCCGATCTCGTTGAGTGGCAGCGCAGGAACGCTCACCGTTACCATGAGGGCCTTGAGACGCGTTTCAAGGGCGCCACTGATACGTTGGCTTTCAAGTTGACATGTCTCTACTTCGGGTTTCAAGTGGAACCGCTGCGTATGGGGACGATGCCGTTTCTCTTGCCACCGGATCCGGAGCCGCTGGATGCAAAAAACGCCCTATTGAAAGCCGATCCTCTAGGGTTTTTGAACAAGTACAATAACGAGGAGAAATGTAAGTTGTTCCCATGCTCGAATAGTCACAGTCCTTATTCCCCGCCCCCAAACACACACACACACGCACGCTAAGCATTATCGTATACAGCCATCTATGATAAGAACATTCTCAGTCTACGCGGTGGTGGTGCCAGCGGCTTTGGGGTAAACAAGGCCATACAAGAAATACCAGCTAAGGGGTACAAGATGGACATCGACTGGTGGGACGGGCCTGCTGCAAAGGAGCTGGCGAAGAAGGCCAGCTGGAGTAGCGTACCTACTTCAAAGAAGGCAAAGAAGGAGGCGAAAAAGAAAGAGGCCACCAACCCCATGAATCCACCCAATTCCAACACAAAGACGGAAAAGCTCAATACCCCTCCAAACAACCCGGTCCTACCAGCCGTGCAGTTGCGAATTTACGGCTGGCAGGGTGCTATGAATACATCACTCAACTACCTCGATTTTGTGACCAACGTCGACAGGCTGATCAGTAACTCGGCCGCGGTGGATCGATCCATCTGCGTTGAGATCTGGCGCACATCGCCCGAACAATTCGTACAGAATGCTTTTGGAATGCTTCGCCATGGCGTTTATAACCCTCCTGCTAGCGACCGGGTTTGGAAGCTGGTCCAAAGGTACTTCGGGCAAGGCGACGATCACAGTTATGCTTGCTTCATCCGCACTGGAGACGAGGGTGATGCAATAGACACGAAGCGTCCTGGTGGGTATCAACCGCCGAGCACAGAGCGCGGCGTAGTCGCAATATCACACAGCCTTACCAAAGACGTGGCCTACATGAGGGTGCCGCAAAAACTTCGTCCGGAGCACAAACCTCACCAGTTCAGCTTCGAGTATATGCTTGCCATGCAAGTCTTGTTCGCTAGCCCGCCGCATGCTTGGGTTTTGTACCAAGCCGGCTACATCGGTGCTGCCTATCAGTACCTTGACCCTCCCGGCGGACTATGGGATCAGGTTATTGACGCACAGAGTGAATGGAGCTCACTTCCGATAATCTCATTTACCCTGAATAGCTTAGAGAGCACAGTTGTTCCAGTGATTGTCCCAGGGGTTTTCACATCAAGGAAGCTACCTGAATTGGACCGGAAGGATTTCAAGTTGACGAAGTCCACTCAGGACAGCACCGGTCTGAGCAAGATGTACAAGGCTGTCGAATTGTCGCTGAAGAATGTTAATTTGAAGAGTGAATGCACCGGGTTTGAGATTTGGTGTCCAGGTACCGATTTCAAGTACATCACGCAACAGCCAACACATGTTGCGTTCTCCGGCAACATCACCAACCCCAAATCTCTACAGGACTGGCAAGGACTGTTAGGTTCCGAAGTGGTTCCAGACCAAGGGTCCGCCCTCGTTGTTCGCCCGGTATACAAGACCTATCGCCTACGAAAGTGTGACGACGATAAGTACAAAGTCGATTTACAACTCAACGAATATAACATTGATCATTTCAAGTCTGTTGTACGCAATCGCATATATAGGCACTACAACGCCACGAATCCCTCACAGGTTCTCATTTTGAGCGCTATCAACCAAGAATCGTTCCAAACCGAGCTCACTATTCAACATAACACAACTGAACAGCAGTGGCAGTGGATTCGCAGGAACATCGTTGAACCGGAATTAATTGTTTCGATTGAGGATCTAGGTAATGAGTGGTGTAAGTATATAGTGGAAACCCTTACCTCTTGTGGTGACTGGCAAACTGACAAAATGGTAGCGATCCCAAAGAACTCACGATGGGGCCCACGATATGCGGCTATTAATAACTCGGGTTCGATTCCGACGGAACAAGGCAAATCCGCAACCAAGCCATCTCACAAAACGGAGGGCCCTACTGGGCAGCATCCCCCTGCCCCCGACGGGAGCTCAAACGAAACCGGCCAGACGCCACATACGAACCAGGGACTGTTCGGGGATAAGAATGATCCGAATGATGAGGCCACGAGGATGCAAATACTACGCGACCGCACCTTCACAAGCGTGAACTCGATCTTCACCAACCCGCTGAAGCCAGTCATGCCCCTCCACGGACCGCCCTTGGAATCGATCATCAGAACGGGTCCTAGCATGCCCGGCGTTTCCATCGCCATGATGACGCCTACAGAAGTGCTCCGGCTCCAACGCGAGGTGCACTCTCTACGCTTCCAGCTGCTGGACCGGACCCGGGAATGTCCGTATGCGGACTGTGACCGTTATTTCACGTTCGCCGATCCGGACGGTCTTGACAAGCATGTAAGAGAGGACCACAGCGTACTGCGCTGTTTCCTCTGCGACAAGAACCAGCATCTCTTTCCCTATTATAACGCAGACCAGATCAAGGAGCACTTCGCCTCGGAGCACCTCGACGACGTTTTGAAAGCCCATGGACAGGCTGAGCCCCAGGAACCCGTCATTCCAGAGAGACTTTGTGACTTTTTCTTCGTTTGTGGTGTCGTCACCACACAAATGAACCAAGAACAGCTAGACGAGCACATGAAGACTCACGAAGATACTCGAGAGAGCTCAGACGAAGATGGAGACGAACCCGAACCGGACTCCCTGCCCGATCCAACCAATCCCAAGCCGATCGAGCAAGACACCAACCTCGACCTGTCAGATCCAGAGCACAAACCTCCATCTCCGCCTGATTCGGTTCACGAGGACGAGAACAATTTGTTTCCTGAGTTTGTGCCTTCGGCCACTTCGAGCTCTTCGGACTCGGACCGGAGCCTCAGTCCTATCGTTATTTCAAGCCATCCGGTTAAGAAACTAGAAGTGAAGACGCCTGCCATTGGTTCAAGCGTGGAGAAAACGCCCCGAAAAATAATGTTCTCCTCGGAGGCGTGGGGCCCGGACCCGGCGGAGAAAAAGAATAAGAAGAAGAAAACGGTGAAGCACCAGGTGACGGGACCCTCAACTCCGGCTCCGGAGACAACGTCCCCAAAGATAAGGTTCTCCTCGGAGGCGTGGGGCCCAGACCCGGCGAAGAAGAAGACGGTCAAGCCCACGAAGTCCCTAGAACAGCCGGTCATCTTAGCCCCAACTACGACTAAACTGACTAAATCACCCGACGTGCAGCAGAAACACCCCGTCAAGTCCCCGAAGTCTGCGAAACGCGTAATGGTGCCTGTAGTGGACCCAAAGACAGAACCAAACTTCAACATCTTCACAGCGTATAACCCGAACCTCGCTACGAATACAGACCAAGACACGAGCCAGTGGATTAGGGATGCGGTAGAAAGACACATTGCGGACGGGGGCAAGAAGCATGTGCCCGTGAACGCGACGCGGTCCGCGGCCCTGCGGAAGGTCAACAAGAACCCGGGGACCTGGCAGGAGAACACGAACTTCATCAAGCAGCAGCTGGACGAGTACGTCGCGCTGGGCGGGAAGCTACCCTCGGACGAGTGGCCGGCGGGCGTCTCGAGCGGCAGCAAGGCAAAAACAGCCAAAGCTAGTGGCATCAGCAAAAACATTGCTTCGACACCCGGCGCGGAGGCATTGCTCGCCGCTCTGGCCGCACAGGTCGTCGGCGGGAACACTACAGAGGAGGAGGACGAGGAGGACGCAGGCGGCGAAAAGAAGAAGCGCAAGCGCAAGCGGCACACGGACGCGGGGTCTGGGTCCGAGGCTTACGAGTACTCGGAGCGCAGCGCCGTGTCAGACCCCCTGGCGAACCTCGCGGCAGACGCCCCGCCGTCGCCTAAGAAGCAACGCGGCGGAAGCGGCAAGAGCGCAAAGACGCCCGTCATCACGCGCACGGGACGCGCCGTGAGGCCCTCGCGCGCGGCGCGTGAGGCCGCCGAGGCGAGCTCTTCCTCCTCTTCCTCGTCCTCTTCGGACTCGCCGTCGTCGTCGTCGTCAGATAGCTCCAAGAGTTCCGGGAGCGACGAGAGCAGCGAGTTCGAATATGAGGCGGAGAACATCGAGAGGCGGCTGAGGGAGCGAAACTGATTAAGGAAAAGAAAAGAAAGGAAAGGAAAGGAAAGGAAAGGAAAAGAAAGGAAAGGAAAGAGAGGAAGTGAGAAAGCAGGGACTGTCCATGTATGACATCTGGGGCTAGAGGCTTGGATTGATTGCGTCGCATCGCATTACAGATCGTTTTATCTAAGAAGAGATAATCATGTAAGGAGATGGACGGACTGGGGTGGTGGTGGGTGGTATGGATTGTCGATTAATCGATTGGGATACACGGACACACGGACGATATAATCGATCCTCCATAGTTAATTTCATTTGTTGCTTGCTTGTTGCTTGTTGCTTGTTGCTTGTCCGCTCTCTCAAAGTCCAAGATACGCCTCAAAGTATGTTCTGAAGTCGGTTGTGATGAGAGTAGAGGTGACGTGGCTGATGCGCAGACTCGAATTGTTCCTGACCCTTTGTGTGTTAATGAGTCGACCCTAGTTTAGTTTTCCACTGAAGCCATTGCTGTTTGATTTGTCTTGCTTCTCCCAACTGTCAGTTATCTGGTTGGCCTTTGATCTTTTAGTCAACCACGCTCGTTCAAATCCCACGTAGTTGTGTCATGGTCTTTGTCAAGTCTGTCATGAGAACGACCATGGGCTTTGTATATATCTCACAGTATTATATGTCGTATAAAATATGAACATGAACTACTATAATAATCATCTTAGCGATATCGATTCGATATGGCGCTCTGATAACTACCTAGGTAACTGACCGTAATTGAGAGGACAACAGAAGGGTAGGCTATCCATTCCATTTCTTATATCGGTGATAGGATTTTCTAGATTGGACTCGGATCTAGATCTAATATTTCATGGAAGTTACGAATCCCGATTGTCAGATATTCCAGAGGCACGTCACTCAATCGGTCTAGTCAGAGCCAGAGCCATATGAGCCCAGCGAGCAGCAAGGAAGCAAACTCCAAAAGATATATATATAGCATATGGCATTATGAATTACAGGCCAAGTACCAGAGAAGCCTCGAACACGGTTCGTTGCTCCCATTAGATACGTATCTCGCCCAGGGAACCAATCCTATCACCATCCAATTGCGTCTCAAAGAAATTAGTACAGATCACGTAACAAGCGATGCAATGAATCAATCCAGTGCTCTTATGATTCGAACGCTTCGTCCATACCCTAATTTCTACATTTTAGTCTTGACCATAGAATTTTATCGCCCGCTGATGTGGGATAGCTCCTCGGCCGTGGTATCATCACATAGGTAATCTCCTTCCTTCCGTTCTTCCTTCCTCCCTTCCTTTATTTCTTTCTTTCTCTCCGTCTTCAAACCTGTCAGGTCATTTTTATGCCATTGTTGGTATATATGGCTTGTTCCAGAAACCGGCATTGGGCCTGGATGAAGTAGAGCAAACTTGAAGCGGACATCCTACCCTCCGAGAGTGTAACAAGTACAAACGATCACATGGTGGGCTGGGGACAGCGCTTCGCTAATACACGTACATTGTCGACAAACCCGTCGACCAGATCGGTAAATCGGTTTGGTTCACCCCTCATGAGTAGGTGCCCATGTTCGTACAATACACGCGATTCTAACTCGATCTCGAGCTCGTGCTCCTTGGAGGACAAGCCAGCTTGCCCGTGTGGGCCGTGAGCTTCTTGTGTGACCTGGGTCAGATCGATCTGGTAGAATCCGTGGGTGTAGCTGAGCCTGTCTTTATTACGATCTGGTTGCCGGTCTTTATTCGGTATCTGATTCTCTTCGATTTCCTGGGGTGGACCGTCCCAGTCCCATTCAATGTTGATACTGATTCGACAGTCTAAGGGCATATGGGCCATGTGGATGTGGAGGTCCGCTACTCGTGCTTTCACGATCTTGGCGAGCACATTCCCCGTCTTCTGGTCGTACGTGACTCGGGCCTTGAGCGGTGCGTTCGGAGGGAGTAAGTTGGCGATTGAATGGGGTAGTCTCTGGCGAAGATGAGCCGGTAGCTCAAAGAAACGGTCCTTCTGTCGGCGGTGGACGTATTGTACTGGTACTCGGGGGGCGGCCGTAGAATTGCGAGGGAACAACGAGGCTTTGACCTGGTTGTTTAGATACTCATTGAGCTCCCGGTGCTGATTCTGTGGTAGACGCTCATCAGTACGGACGTTGACACGGAAAGACAGGGAGTTGCGTGGATGCATGAACCGAACACTGGAATAGAATGCTTGTTACATACCTCGGTCATCGAACTCCGGAAGGCTATCCTGGCCCCTTCTCCTATCACGCATTCTCCGGCTTGTATCCTCAGTTCGACACGGTCATTGGTGCTCTTGTCGATAATGGTACCAAGCTTTGCCTCGATCTCGATCTGTGCACCACGAGCTCGCAACTCGGTAGGGTTCGGGCCCTGCAAGACGTTGAAGACGAAAAAGTCGGCGACGGAGCGGGATATGACATCGATAGGCTTCGAAGCCTCGATAGAAGGCTCCCAAGGGAAGGGTTGTCCTCCAAATGTCAAGGAGTCCTTAACCGCGACTTGACTGGGCTCATCCCTGGTTTGTGTGGTCGACCGTGCTGTTTCGGGTGACGTGTGGCGAGACGCGTGCTCTGTTCGGCTCGTCGGACCGGATTCGCGCTGCGCACCGTTGACGGGGCCGGCCGCGCTGGGAGTGTTGGGCCTATGTTGTTTGATGGAAAAGTTGCGGCTTGCAGCGGGTGTCCGCTTACGGCCAGCTTGGGCCCATGCGGGAGGGCCGTTGTGTACAGTACGCTTGTTTCGTGACATGGTGGGTGACGTGGACGACGTGGAGGAAGGTTGCGGTTGCGGAGGAAGGGCATGGTTCCCGTTCATCTTGGGCGGAGGCGGCGGCTGGCGTTGGTTCTCCACCTCGTCGGGTCGCAAATCTCGGTCGTCTATTTTGCGCTTGGCAGGGGTCACGTCGCGCTGCGGTTCCATGGTGGCCACAGAGCCTGGGGGTGGGTGAGGCTGCAGACGCTGTTGGGAGTGGAATGGGTCTTGTTGCTCGTTGGAGGCCGGCTGGCCAGTGCTGCTAGGAAGGGAAGGCACCCGTGTCTTTGGTGAGACACTGATGCTCCTTTCACGCTCGCTACGGGATTGCTGCGACTGCGATCTCCTTTGAGACTCGCTCACTGCGTCATACGCACTGTGTCCGCTATTCGGCATTCGGGGTATAGAGGCCGGCGGTGGGGGTGGAGGAGATGTCTTCATCATCTGCTGATACGGCATCGAAGTAGACGGCATGCGTTGCTGATACGGGCTGGGCGGCTGTTGCTGCTGTTGTTGGTAGCTCGCAGCAGGCGATTGCCGAGGAGGAGCGGTCATGTGTGGCCCCCGCGGCGTGGCAGGTTGCGGCGACTGATGTCGATGGTGCTGCTGGTCGAGATGTGCGGGAGGAGGATGGTGTGTCGCGACGGGACTGCCCTGGGTATACGAAGGGGGGTAAGGCGGGTGCTGGCTGTGTGTCGAGGTGGGTGTCGGTGTCGAGTGGATAGAGAGCGACCGCTGGTGTAAGTATTGGTGGCTGCCGCCGGGCGTGCCAACAGGCGGCGTCTGCGGTATGGGTTGCTGCTGGTGCTGCAGTGGTGGCGGCGGTGGTGGGGGTGGTGGTTGTTGTTGGTGCTGCTGTTGTTGGCCCTGGGGATAAGAAATAGACCCGTGCGAACCCACGGCGGGCTGTGAAGAATAGCTGTCGCGCGAATAGTTAGGCGGGCCGTACTGATGACGCTGTATGGGACTTGCGGGCGGCTGCTGGGTGGGCGGAAACGGGTAGCCGGTGCTGCCAACGCTGGCAGAGGACGTAGGCGTGTGACGATATGGCGAGGGCCCGGACAAAGACACGCTGCCAGGGGATCGTAGATCGTGAGGAGCCAGTGGCTGGAGCGGAGGCACAGATGGCCGCCCCGAGAATGGGCCGCCGGGTGAGGGGTGATGGTAGCTTGTGGGCGAGGCGTACGGCGCCGACCCAGGCCCCGCGGAGGCTGGATTGTGATTCGGGTGGCCGGGCGGCGGGTATTCGCGTGGTTGGGAGACGGGCGACGCGTGCGTCGAGTGGCTGTAGTCGCGGAACGAATGCGGCGGCAGCGGCGGCCCTGTCTGGATGGGTGTCCCGGGCGTAGGCGGGCCGGGAACCGCAACCGCAGCAGAAGTCGATATCGTCTGGCCCGGCGGCGGCAGAGGGGGAGGCGGATGGGCTGCCTTTGCTCGATCACCACCAGCGCCTCCTCCCTCCGCGTTCAGCATAGCGCGTAAATCCATTCTCACTGTCTGCCTTCCCTCGCGCGCGCATGAAGCAACCACACCACAACGATGGAGCACCTGCTCGCGCGCGCGCACAACGTATCAACGAGATGAACGGCCGGGGCGAACCTGGCCGGTTCTGTGTCCTCGCTTGCTCGCGTGTCTGGTTTTTTTCTCACGTTCTCTACCAATGCCTGCCTCCTTTCACATCTGCTTTCACGCCCACTCTCAATCTAATCTAGACTGTTCCTCTTCTGATCGTTTCGTCTCGTCTCGTCCTGGCAAGCGGTGCTCTGTGTCCTAGACACATCACAGCAGGATGCTGTTCATCGCCCGTATCCGGGGGTTGGTCACGCAATCGAAAAAAGGGCAAGTCGGGGGAGAATCACGATGACTATGGTGCTAGACGAACTGACCGACACGTATTGAACCGAGCAAGGGGCGCGCGCGCACGGCGAGGATAGCAAGAAAGCCGGTGGGTTGAAATGTCGCTCCTCTTGTGGTCTGCAGGCAGGCGAGAGAGACGGCGTTGGATAGGTGGTCCGGTTGGGTCGTATTCTTTCTATCCAATCAAGTCCATCGTCGGGACGATGCAGGTCCGTGGTTCACGAGGCGATTGATTCAATTGACCCAGGACAGCATCGCAGGAACAGGGCGGGACGTGAACGGGGGGGACCTCGACAGCGGTACAGCCACGCGCCGAGCTGTGTGAGACTGGAAATGATTCGGCGACTGCGGCGGTCCTCGACCTCGAATGCGGTGCTTGCACTTGTTGGTTAGATTGCGCGAGTGGTGATCGCAACGAAAGTAGGCGCACGGCGATGGCAAGACTTCGGCAAGGCGATGTCGATGCGACGGGGATTCCGGTGTGCGTGCTTGGTTCTGGCGAGGCACTGCTGGTGGTTTGTCGTTGGATAGGTATGTACAACTAAACGGTACTAAACTCCCTACAGTAAAGGCGTGTTCGTGGGTGGGTGTAGTATGTCCGGGATGCTGATATGGATGTCGACACGGATGGTCTCAGCAAGTCGCAACAGCATAACAAGTCCAGGGTTTGTTGGATGCGAACCTTGATCATCAATCGCTCTGGAGCAGGCGTTTGACAGGTTGGGCCGCCTGTTGGTCGGTCTACTTAGCCCAGCAGTCCCTATCTACCGAGATGCGACGCTGCGAGGCCCGCCGCTAACTTAGCTAACAGCTGTCCGCACAGAGGACGTGGCTGCGTGTTAGTGCGCATGGCCGCTAACTACCTAGTGCACCGGGCTACCTGATGCCACAAAAAGAACATGTACCGCCGACCCCATCGTTAATCTCCTATGAGGTAGGTACTGTATGGAATTTACAGTATCTGCATACATGTATATGTAGATACTTAACTTAGGTACAATGTAATCATACCTACTTGGCATAAGTAAGTATGTATATACGTATTATTGGGCTTCATGCCGTATCACTACGCCTGACCTACATGCCGTCGAGTTGAGCCGAGAACACGAGGACCTCCCGAAAAGAAATGTCCGCATTTTTACACTAACCAATCATGGATGTCTTGTGCTTTTTGTTTTTGGAGTGGCGTTGGAGACTAGATAGGCGGTACACGAGAGCTGTATAAGGTTTGTGATGTGGTAGTCTAGATATCATTGCTGCGTTAACTGGCCACCATTTGTATACGTACCTAGGTATCTTTCGATATCAAAGTTGAAGCTGTTAATCGACATTACCTAAGAGGTAGGCACCTAGGTAGGCAAAGATGGACCACAACGCCTGGACCACTAAAGCTGGTGCAGTGCTACCAAACTCGAGGCACAGCTGAGCTCTGCCTGACGTGGACATTGTGTGCCTGCCTACCTCCTTACCAAACTCTTACTTAAGCTATCTAAAGTCTGTCTCTCCTGCCTATACTTAATATAGCGCGTCTAGCTTTGTTTTAAAAGCATGATAGATAAACTATTACTATTAAATTATAATAGCCTTTTTTTAATAATTTGTTATATTAATAATTAGCTTCATGCTTACTAGGTGGTAAATATTTTATAGCTGTCCAGGGCACGTGACTGAGAATTGACTAGGAGGATAAGCGGTTTTAACGCTTAGCCCTACCTACTTACCCTACCTAGGTAATGTCGTCGAAGCATCCCGAGGTCCTCTCTCCAGGTAACCGCCTAGGCGGCACGGCATACGTAGCCAGGGAGGTACCTAACCTACCTAGGTACCTAGGTAGGCACTAAAATAGGTATGCCCTGGCAGCGGTACCCACTGTAGGTACTTAAGGTACCACGTAACAGGTACAGGCACGAAGAACGGCAGAGAAGAAACAGCTCTGCCTCGTTCTTCATTCGTCACCATCCCAGCATTTGAACCTACCAACCTACCTCTCCCCCATCTGCATCCCCGGATACACTGCCAGCATCCCCCGTGCCATTCGAGTTCGTTGGCCTCCTTTGGTACATCTACTACCTACCAACGTCATCATTGACATCTAGATACCAGTTATATCAGCC
This sequence comes from Xylaria longipes, assembly GCA_025201785.1. Classification (NCBI taxonomy): domain Eukaryota; kingdom Fungi; phylum Ascomycota; class Sordariomycetes; order Xylariales; family Xylariaceae; genus Xylaria; species Xylaria longipes. The sequence continues at coordinate 132,299 of MU619769.1, forward strand.
TCCCGAGCGCTTCCGACCAGTCTGTTCAGCTCTTCCGCACACTTCCTACACACTCACGAGGCACCGGCGCTCGCGCGCACCTCCCATCATGTCTGAGCTCGTGACCGCCACCGGCGTGCTGGCCCTGCTCGCCGACGAGGAGGTCGAGCTCAAGGTCTTCGCCCTGCAGACCCTCAACGAGGATATCGACACGGTTTGGTTCGAGGTCGCTCCATCCGTCACCGAGATGTATGTCAAATGCCGTCGACCCGCGCCTTGACTCTGGAACAGCTGGCTAACTCGATTGATCTCTCCCCAGCGAGGCTCTCTACGAAGATGAGTCCTTCCCCGAACGCAAGCTGGCTGCCCTCGTGCTCTCCAAAGTCTACTTTCACCTCCAGGCCTACGACGAGAGCATGTTCTTCGCCCTGGCCGCCGGCGACCTTTTCAAGCTCGAGGACCCTGGCGAGTTCGAGGAGACCATCATCTCGAAGTGCGTCGACCATTACATCGCTTCTAAGCCCGAGTCGCCCGCCGTTCTCGACGAAGAGGACAACCGTGCCTCGCCACCATCACTGGCCACGGCATTTGCGACTGGCGCCTCCGATGGCAACGCAGTCACACTGATCTCGCCCACTACGCCTTTCTCCCAGTCCACCCTTCCTTCCAAATCCCTCCTATCGCGCGCGTCTACCGATAATACCATCCTGGAGCCATCGTTTGAACCGCAAAAGAAGCGGCACCGGTCTTCTTCAATCGCCCTGACCACCAACGAGCTCCAAACCCGTCACGCTGTCGACAAGGTCATCGAGCGCCTGTTTGAGAGCTGCATGAGAGAAGGCAAGTATCAGCAGGTCGTGGGCATTGCTGTCGAGGCAAAGCGCCTGGATTGGGTTAAGCGTGTCATCTGGCGCGCTGACGAGGAGTACAAGAAGAACAAGGGCAAAGCCGCTCAGGATGATGCCATGAGCCCTGCAGAGGAGCTTCTGGAATACTGTCTCGGTATTTGCATGGACATTGTGCAGGAGCGCTCGTTCAGGAACGATATGCTGCTCCTTGTCTTAGCTATCTTGACCAGCGCTAGGTTTGCCAGCGGCAAGACCAAGGACCCGGACTATTTCTCCATCGCGAAGTGTATAGTCTATTTGGATCAGGATGCACAGGCGAGCGCCGTACTCCGACATCTTGTCGAGACCGAGACTGTCGAGGCCACCGCCATCGCCTACCAATTCGCCTTCGATCTCTACGACAATGCCACCCAGAAATTCCTGGGCAGGGTCATATCGGGTCTTCCCAAGATTGAAGTGCCCACAGAAAATAAAGAGAACCAAGACAACGCCGCGTCCGAGAATGCCCCTCTGATGAGTGATGTGGACCAGAGCAACGTTGGGGCTGACGACATAGACGAGAAGCATGCTGACATTTACAAGAACATCCGTTCCATCCTCGACGGCACCAAGACTATCAAGCTGAACCTCGAGTTCCTATATCGCAACAATCACACCGACCTCAGCATCCTCAACAAGGTGCGCGACAGCCTCGAGGGCCGAAACTCAATCTTCCACACCGCTGTGACTTTCTGCAACGCGTTCATGAATCAGGGCACTACGAATGATAAATTCTTCCGCGATAACTTGGAATGGTTAGGTAAGGCCGTCAACTGGTCTAAGTTTACAGCGACAGCCGCTTTGGGGGTCATCCACCGTGGAAACCTCTCGCAGTCCAAGAAACTACTAGATCCGTATCTTCCCCGCAGCGCTGGCGGCATCAGTGGCTCTCCCTATTCCCAGGGCGGTGCGCTGTATGCCTATGGTTTAATTCACGCAAACCACGGTGCCAATGCTCTCGATTATCTTAAGAATCGGTTCACCGAAGCGGAAGAAGAGGTCATTCAACATGGTGGCGCACTAGGTCTCGGCTTGGCTGGTATGGCAAGTGGCAACGACGAAATCTTTGAAAACCTCAAGGCAGTGCTTTATGCAGATTCCGCGCTGAATGGTGAAGCAGTTGGCTTGGCCATGGGACTCATCATGCTCGGTACCGGCAACGTCAAGGCGTTGGAAGACATGGTTGCCTATGCTCACGAAACATCACACGAGAAGAGCGTCAGGGGTCTAGCCCTCGGTATGGCCCTGATCATGTATGGACGACAGGAGGGCGCTGATGTCATGATCGAGGGCCTTCTCAACGACCCTGACCCTACGTTGCGCTATGGAGGCATCATGACCGTTGCCATGGCCTACTGTGGCACTGGAAGCAACAAGGCCGTTCGCAAGCTCCTACACGTAGCCGTGAGTGATGTAAACGACGATGTGCGACGTATTGCCGTCATGAGTTTGGGTTTCATTCTCTTCCGGAAACCCGGCAGTGTTCCCCGCATGGTGGAGCTTCTTTCCGAATCATACAACCCGCATGTGCGATACGGATCGGCCATGGCCCTCGGTATTTCTTGTGCAGGGACTGGCCTCGATGAGGCAATCGACCTGCTTGAGCCTATGATGAAGGACCCGACAGACTTCGTCCGCCAAGGTGCCCTGATTGCACTGGCCATGATTATGATTCAGCAGAACGAGGTCATGAACCCCAAGGTTGCCTCGATCCGCAAGACACTCAAGAAGGTCGTTGGTGATCGGCACGAGGATGCCATGACTAAGTTCGGCGCCGCTGTCGCACTTGGTATTATCGATGCTGGTGGACGGAACTGCACCATTGGTCTTCAAACCCAGACGGGCAGCCTCAACATGGCAGGTGTTGTTGGTATGGCGGTCTTCACACAATACTGGTATTGGTTCCCTTTCACGCACTTCCTATCTCTGGCTTTCAGCCCAACCTCCATCATCGCCCTAGATCATGACCTGGACATCATAGACGTCAAGTTCCACTGTGCTACAAAACCTAGCCTGTTTGACTACCCTCCCGAGCAAGAGGTGAAGGCAGAGGAAGGTCCGGCTATGATCGCAACCGCCATTTTGTCAACCACTGCACAGGCCAAGCGTCGCGCACAACAGAAGGAGAAAGCGGATAAAGCGCAACACCAGAAGAGCATGGACGTAGATCCTGGGGTTACACCGACTGCCGCCGCCGGGGGCGACAAGATGGACATCGACGATCATTCCAAACCGAACGACGAGAACAAGGAGAAGAAAGAGGAACAGACACCGGCGCAGGGTGAAAAGGAGACGTCGGCATCTTTAGATGCTAAGAAGAAGCTGGAGAAGGAGAAACCGGGCTACGACACAGAAAACATGAGCCGTGTCCTGCCTGGCCAGCTCAAATATATCAGTCTCGCTAAGGGACGTTATTGGCCAGTCAAGCTCGTAAGACCTGGTCCATTAGTAAGTCGTCGCGCCTGGGTCGACTTCGTTGTCTTCTGAGCATTATGCTAACTCATCTGTAGCCCACTGGTGGCCCTCTGCTCCTTCACGACACGCAACCCGAGAAGCAAAAGTCTTTGATTGAAGAGAAGTTGAAGAAGGTTGCGACTGAAAGAGCACCTGTCGCTGGAGCCGGTAACGCGCAGGGTAGAAATCCTCGAAACATAGAAGAGGCCATCCTCAGTCGGCTGGCGGGTAACCCACCCGTCACACCCAGTCGGAACCAGAGTGGAGCGGCTGCGGCTGCCGGTGTGCTCACCGCAATTGACGAAGACGGAGAGGGTGACGAAGAGGCCTCGGTTCCTCGCGATTTTGAGTACTATACCGAGGATGAAGGTGATAATTAGTCGTCGGTAAGGAGACTTAGGTTTACCAACACCCTGCAGGAATGGCCAGCTATGGATCCTCCAGATGACATTATGTCCGAGGATTAACTCTAACACAACTGTATCCGAAGATCTGAATACAATGGATCCTCGGTAGCTGTAGAACAAACCAATTCGTGGACGATGATTACCCTTAGGGTAGAAATGTCCGCGGATTATTACAATATTATATCATTAAATGTCTTTTACAATATAATCCGTTAGGACACATAGACCACTACCTTCTGTGTTATCGTGGCGCGGATAGGTTTGACCATTCCGATGTTGCTCGTGTTTATTACTGATAGTACAAACCAAAGAGTTGGAAAGACAGTATCACCACAAAACGAGTAGGAACGGGCCCGCCAGAGTCAAGGTAGAGAGAGGTCTCTCAATCAGATGCAGCATAGTAGCACTGTGCGAAATGATGTTGTTCAACCCCGAAATATATGGTCTTTTAACCTTTCATCATATATCCAAGACACCTATAATCTACAAAATCGTTACGGCCCCTTTGCATAGCGCTCATGCCATCTTATCACTCTCCATACTGCGGTGATTCGGGGAACCGTCGTGCTTGAGAACCACCGGGCTATCACCATTATCATGAGTAATAACCATCTTCTCCTCCGTCTCCTCGATCTCCTCAGGCAGGGTGAGGTTCAGGATAATAGTGATGAGTGCCGTGATAGCAAAGCCCGTCTCCAGCACCAGAGTGATGGCATCGAGGAACCCGCGTAGACTCTTATTGTCGCCGTTGTATGTGAAGACCTTGTCGAAATACGTCGGCAGGAACGTGGCCCCGTAACCCAGCGCAAGTCCGGCCGTCAGGATAAAACGGTTGCGCCGCGTGAAGGGCGTGCCCCGGCAGATGATGGCGATGCCGGACACGGCCACAGACGAGAACAGGAATGTCGTCATCCCGCCCAGAACCGCGGACGGGATCGCGACGAGCGACGCTGCGAACTTGGCGAAGACGCCCATGACGATTAGGAAGAAGCTTGGTGAATGAGTATCCGTCAGTACGCTCGTCGCTAATCAACGTGGATATAAATAATCATCACAAAAACTCACCAGCAGCAATACCCAGCCGTGCGATTAGCACAACGCGTGAGTGCGATGACGCCGTTGTTCTGCGCAAAAGTGGTCATGGGAGTAATGGTCCCCAGAGCAGCGAGGACGCCGTTGATGCCGTCGGCCAGGACACCACCCTGGATGCGCGTCTCATAGATGGCGCCGTCGACCTCGAGGCGGCTCACGTCGCATGAGGCCGTGATGTCGCCGATGGCCTCGCACGCGCAGATGATGAAGACGGCGATTAGGGGGAGCACTAGGGGTCCGTACACAGTGAGTTTAAAGGTATGTACCCAGATGAAGGATGCCACGGGCGCCTGGTCGATCCCGCTGCGACTGAAGTACCCCGTCGCTGCAGCGATGATGATCCCTGTCAGCAACCCGATGATGACGCTTGTGGATTTCATGATCGGTGACCCGAAGCGCTCGCACAGGATTATGGTGATGAATACGGAGAAACCTAGGCCTGTTTGACGAGCGTTAGATCAGCAAGCTCCTTATTATGTATATGGTGACATTGTCAGTTTTGATACGCACCTAGGTACTCGGCGGAACCCCATGGTAGCGCGTGAGGGGCGGTGATATCAGGACATTTATCGAAGAAAGCAGTAGGCGTAGCATCCGAGCAAGGGCCGCTTCCGCCCAGCCAGTCCTTAAAGCCGGATTCGATCAGACTGATGCCGATGAGCTGGAGAAAATCCATCAGTCGTTTACTATGCGCACACGTATGCGGGATGAGATGCGTACCATGACAGTAGGACCCGTAACCAGCGGAGGGAAAATCTTCAGTATGATTCTGGGCGGAAGGAAGGCGATGACGACCTCGATTAGGGCCGCGACCGCGGCGGTACCGAGCAGCGCGCCGTAGGCATCGGGACAAGGCAGTCGTGTGCCATCCGAGTCCACGGGGCAGAAGCCGTTCGCATACATCTGGTTGAACGCACCCAGGGCGATGGGAATCACGGTGAACGAAACGCCCACGACTGAGATCAGGCCGGTCCCGATGTAGTAGCTGGCGCGACTTTGTAAGCTTACACACGCGAAAGTTGTGATGGATAGGGGCGGCGTTTAAGGGGGTATTTGATGGCATGGCATCGACGGATGGGAGGCATGTATACTACAAAAGAAGGAATCCGACTTACGGAGTGCCCCGAATATGAAATCGGGTAATCTGGATCATAGACAGAATACCCGATACAATCAGCGCAGTTGACACGAGGTACTGCTGTAAGTCGAGGGAAAGATTGACACCGCCCGCCCCGGACAGGACTGTTATAACACTGGAGTCAATAATGTCCGCTTATGGTAAAAACTATTTAGGGTTTCGGGAGCTTGCAGGAGTAGCAAGAGCAAAACATGGCCGTCAAGGCAATTTATGGCTCTCAGACATGCCAAAAAGCAAAAAGGGGAATAAAAGACTTCAGGGGACTAACTGAGAGGGGGCGTGATAAGGCCGGCCAGCATGGCGAGGGCATGCTGGAAGCCCAGCAGGAGAGCCAGGAAGACAGGCAACCTGTCGTTGAGCCCAAAGAACGGCGACACCTGCCGGCGCTTCCTTAGAAATGGTATATTGGGGCGGAAGAGAAAGACATAGTCGTAGTCGCCGAGGAGGCCATCGCGCGTCAGGAACGTCTTCTTGATGCCGTGGAGCCGGTCTCCCATGCTTCGTCGTGGCGTCGCCTGTGGCACGATCTGCGAGGGACCCTGATCCTCATCCATGATGGTAGGTACCTACCTAAGGTAGCTTCCAAGGTCTCGGGGGGAAATCAATTATGCAAGCTTATAAGCCCTTGTGAAAGAATATAGGTTATCCTTCATCGACAAATGTGTTAAGGTTTGGGCTAGATAGATACCTAAGTAGTAGTAAGTTGCTGCAGGGCACGGGTAAAGTATGATATAATCAAGCATAGATAAGAGCTACAAAGCGAGTTCGCTTTGTTGATCCCTCGGCAACAAGATCTAGGAATTTATTAAGAGCTCTGAAGCTTATATATGTACCAGACAGATATTGTCATTAATCACACACGCCTTTGATATTGTTCAATAGATGGAGCGCTACCATCTCCTTCTGCTTTCATCGGCTAGGCCATATCTCCAACCCCAGTACCTATATCAGCGCCTGCGTGAACCGTGAACGTGGACAGCGGGGCTAGCCGATGATGCGCTCGCCCGGTGCCGGGTAGCTGGACTCTTAAGCCTCGCCTTGTAGGTACCCGTATGGACTCCACTTCGTCACATACCTAAGCAGGAGTGGTCACTAACCCTTAGTATGGGTTTTTGAATACCGCATAATCTGTGAAGATTCGATTCGACACTAATGCAGCCAAGAAAGAGTAGAAAATCTTGATTGGTCAGCGCTGGTCAGAGTCCACTAATTACCAAAATAATTGGACCTAAGGATTCCGGGGTAAACCAATCAAAGCCCTTTATTTCTCCTTGGCTACATTAGTGTCGAATTGAATGTTAACAGTTTATGCGGTAGCATATAACCAGTTGATTAGTAAAAGCAGGGGTAGTACTTTTAAATAAGTGTAATAGCTACTAAAATAAAGGTAGCATTTATTACTTGTAATATATAGTTAATATTATACTTAATATTTCTTATATTTATAATTAAAACGGCTAGGGCAAGGGTAGCGCTAAAGCTTTATAAGCTGTTTTTAATAAATTTAATAATAATAATAATAAAGTAATTAAAATAAAAAATCCGTTTAATTTATAGTTAAATTAATAGCTTTTAATAAATGTGGTTAAAAATAAAATATATAAAAATATTAAAGTATATAAATTAATAGTAATAATTTAAAGTAATAATAATGAATAATATATAATAATTATAATAATAATTATTTTTATAATATAAAATAATAAGTAATAGTTGTTTAAATTAATTGTTTTTATAATGTAAATTAATAGCTATTAATAAATATAAGTGTTATAATTTAATAATTATTAATAATTAAAACATTATAAGTTAATAAAGCTAAAAAGTTATAAATAGTTATTTTTAACTATAAATAACTTATAACTAAAGGCCTTTTTAACCTAGGGGTAAAAAAGCCTAAGTTTTTAAAACCTTTTATTTAATAGGACCTTTTTTTTTATTACTACCTACTACTTATTAATTACTATCCACTACTTATTAAATATATATAATATTATAACTAATAACTAAAATAATAACCACGTAAAATATGAACAATTTATTAGTTTTTTTTTTTTAAACAGCTATAAAAGCTTAATAAAAAAAACAAAAATATACTAGCTATTTTTTAAACAGCTGTGCTGTTTGTTTAAAAAAAGTATAAGCAGATCTTTGTTAAAAAATAAAGATCGGGCCTAGGTAATTAATATAATCTGTTTAACCAGCTAGTAATTATTATTATTATTATTTATATTAAATTTATTTATTAATTATTACGTTGTTTATATAAATTTTTTTTATATAAATTTAATAACTAGTTTATTTTTTATATTAATTATTAATTTAAACTTAATAAATTTAAGTTTATATAAAAGTGCTTAAAATTAAAACAAATATAAAACTAAACAAGTTTAAAATAATTAATATATAAGTATAAAACTAAACAGGTTTAAAATAATTAATATATAAGTATAAAATTAAACAAGTTAAAAATAATTAATATATAAATATAAAACTAAATAAGTTAAAAATAATTAATATATAGGTATAAAACTAAATAGGTTTAAAATAATTAGTATAATTACTACGCGAATAATTTAATAGTTTTTTTTTTTTAAGCAGCTATAAAAGCTTAATAAAAAGAACAGAAATATACTAGCTATTTTTTAAACAGCTGCGCTGTTTGTTTAAAAAAAGTATAAGTAGATTTTTATTAAAAAATAAAAATCAGGCCTGGGTAATTAATATAATCCGTTTAACCGGCTAATAATTATTATTATTATTATTTATATTAAATTTATTTATTAATTATTATATTATTTATATAAATTTTTTTTATACGGATTTAATAACTAGTTTATTTTTTATACTAATTATTAATTTAAACCTAATATATTTAAGCTTATATAAAAATATTTAAAATTAAAACAAGTATAAAACTAAACAGGTTTAAAACAATTAATATAATTACTATTAAAAATAATAATAAAAACCTGTTTATTAAGCTTAAAGTTTTTTTAAATACTTTATATAATTAAAGTTAAAGCCGGCTATATAAAGCAATTTATTAATTATTAATAAATATAAAGGTAAAACTTAGCTTATGCTCCGCTAGCGCTGTTTTTTAAAATTTTCTCTAGCTATATAAAATAATTTATTAGCTATAGCAAGTAATTATTAGTTCCTGTTTTAGGTTAAAAAAATATATCATAATATTAAAATTTTTAAAATAATTTTTAACCCGAGTAAAATTAAAGCTTTTTTAAGTACTTTATATAACTAAAGCTAAAGCTAGCTATATAAAGCAATTTATTAGCTATAGTAAGTAATTATTAGTTTTTACTTTAGGTTAAAAAAATATATTATAATATTAAAATTTTTAAAACAATTTTTAACCCGAGTAAAATTAAAAAAGTTTTATAATAAGCATAAGCTGCTAGTTATTTTAAAGCTAAAACTTTAATAAATACGTTAAATATATTAAAAATATTAAATATGTTAAAAATGTTAAATAAAGCAGTTTATATATATATATAAATAAAAAAGTAAAAGAAAAGTAATAAGTATATAATAATAATTATATATTTATTTATACTTAAAATAAAAAATAAATCTGCTTATATATATTTATTTAATAATTAATTGTTATTTATTTATACTAGAATACCAGATATAACCGCGTGTATATAACAAAAGCCGATAATTATAAAGGGGTTTTTTAAATAAAAAAGCAAAATTTTTTATTTAAGCGACCAAGAATTTACTAGCTAAAATTTCAGACTAAGGAAACCTTTGTTTCACTTAGTTATACCTCCTTTATTAAAAACTTAAGTATAATTATATTTTTAATAATATTTATATTAATATAACTAATATAATAAATTAAAATAAAAGTATATTTAGTTTAATATAATTTGTATATAAAATTATATACCTTGTTTTTGTTAATTAACTGGTTATATGCTATTCAAAGACCCATACTAAGGGTCAGTAACTACTTCTGCTTAGGTATGTGACGAAGTGGAGTCCATACGGGTATCAGGAATTGGTATGTCACATCGATGGTATTCGTAGACATCGATCCAATTGACGCTGTAGCATGAAAACTTACTAGAAACAGTGCTCGAGGCCCTGGCTGGCCAGAGATAAGGAAGAGTTTTCTAGGTTACAGAGGTAGTGTGCTGTAATAAGGCTTTGTCAGCTCCGATAAGGGAGGTTCTTGGTAGAACGGCGGGTAGCTATCTGAAGAGACATGGGTCCTGTCCTGGACAAAGTCCCCGGAGAGCATAGAAAGCGCGTCTAAAAATATGGAGACGCCGAACCGACTAACAGCGAAGATAATGGCGGGCGGTCGCCGCCGTCGATGTTCGGCCGTGGCCCTGTTACATTGTCAAGTCCCTAGGCTTAAACAATTCTAGAGCAGACCGCGCGCTAATCGCCACGTTTATGCGTAGGGGTAAAGATGAGGCTACGGACAAACGGGACTCAGTATCCAACATGCCCAACTTATTTACAGTGGTAACACATAGGTTTTACAGCCGATAACTAAGTTCAGATTATTAGAACTACACCCGTACGTAGTCTTAGAGGACGCAGCTGACACTCATGAGATAGGTTTATCGTTCTACTTTTGAACGTCTTTCTTCGCATTGTCATGTATATATGTATATATCATATCAACGTAGGTATACTATGGCTCTTGCTCGGTAATGCTGTCGAGTCGAGGCTGAAGCGGATAGGAACGCAGCTCATCGGGAGTTGATTTGAGCACTTCGGCACGCATCAATCGCCTCGGGGCTCTTCTCCCCGTAAACAGCTCAAATTGAGCGAAGCCTTGTTCAGGCAGTAAATCCAAGCTATCCATAACCACCCATCCGCGATGTGCCTCCGCCCGGGTCTGGAGGATAATAGGCGTATCTAAGACCTTGTAGGAAAAGTCCACTACCACGCCACCCGTGGGGCTGCCCATCCAGCCCTCGGGGAGGGTGAAGTTTGGTGGAGGCCGGTCTCCATCCTGCTGAGCGGGTATACAGGAGACCACAATGGTTGGCTGACGAAGGTGTTCTGGCCAGGGATCGTCTCGGGACCGTAGTATGTGGAAGTTAGTCTTCCAGTCGTCGACTTTACCCAGCAGGGGTATATCATCGCGAGAGAGGAGCAGTTCAAAATGAGACACAAGCTTCTGCGCGTTATCCGGAGACCGATTGTAGACAGCAATATTCCGCACGCCAAGCTGGAGCATAGAATAGACAGCTGCACGAGCCATGCCTCCCGCGCCGATCACGAGGCCTGCCGTGTTGGAGCGGACGGCGTTCGCCGGAGAGAGTCCCCTACGTATACACGCTCGAATACCAATCCAATCGGTGTTCTCCCCGTATAACGCAAGAACGGGGCCCGCGCTATGGCGTGCATTGGACAGAAGCGCATCGTCTGGTATGCTTCCGTCGGGATTTAAATGACGCACTGGAATTAAGGTGTTGACAGCACCGATCGCTTTGGCGTGGGTGCTGAGAGAGTGGGTGAGACTAATGACTTCGATCTTGAATGGCAGGCCGACAGAAGCACCACCAAAGGAAGGATCATGTATTAGGTCCCGGATGCTGCTTAGGGAGTTTGTCGAGTAGGGTTTGTAGACATGGCTCGTACCGAGAGCTTGTATTGCGGTGTTGTGCATGGCGGGTGAGAGACTGTGCTGGCAATTTGCGCCGACTACGTACAGCTTCAATGCGTCGTCAGTGGCAAAAGATGATCTTAAGGCTATAGTTGCCTGACGAGGGGTGATAGAGGGTGTTATATATGAAGAACCTTTATTTTCCCCAGAACTGGATTTCAATAAAGATTCCGGGAGAACTGATGTTAAGATTTTGTTTAAGCATGCGGAGTGTCTACCTTGGGCACCAGTATTATATGCCACCAGGGGAATTTGTGGTCGTCTCGCGCCCCTGACAGAGCAGCGGAGCATGTTGATCTCAAAGTTATCCTCTATAGAGAAAGCCGGACGGGTCATCTTCACGAGGTCGCAAGAGAAAGCCTGGGCCTTGCGGTAGTAGGCCATCCACATAGGATCAACCCAGGAAGGCGGGCGAGACGAAGATTCGAAATGGATAGCACCAATGATCTTCGAGGCTCTTCTCAGCTCCACGAGGTGGTGGATTGATCGATCGTCCAATCGCAAGTCCACGGTGAGGTATTCCGGGGAAAGCAACAGGCCATGTTGCACATGCTCCAGGTACGCAGCTCGCTGGACATCATCAATGGAATCGGAAGTTGGCCACGGTACGTGGTAGATAATGGGGATAACGACATTCCTCCTGAGCGAACCGACGGCCCTGCTTATTTGACTGGCGCGCTCTGGGCTCAATTGGCTGCCGCCAGGAAATGCATTCAACTTCGGGGCGAAAGCATCATCTATAACAATCTCGATGGCATCCGCACCAGTTTCGATGTCCTCGGTCTCCCATTCATCCGCCAGTATTCGTGTGAGAGGTACAGACACCGCGTAGGTGAATTGACGGGTCTCTGTTGGTATGGATGCGAGTGGAAACGCGGATTCGATGAATGGAATAGACCTTGGTGGCATTATGAAGCAGAGAAACTTCAGGAAATGTCTCTCTGCTCTTTTTAAAGCAAGATATGGAGCTGGAGATGCCAGGCCGTCTCCGCGTACCATGGCCTCTAGCGAATCGCAATTGACCAAGTCGTGTTGTTTCGAACATTTTTCGGATACATTGAAAAATTCAAAGTTGGCTACGGCACGGAACGCCGAGGCTGTACATTTTATCAACTCCCGGATTTTGCTCTCGTCGGTCACTTTCAGATATTGTTGTATCGCTTCTGGATCCCTGGCGATGTGAATAACAGGATGCAAAGCTGCATAGTTCTCCAGAAGCGCATGAATGCCAGGCTCCATCCAAGATGACACAATAATGCAATCTCGTTGATGGGCGGCTAGAACTCTCTCCAATACCCTGTACTGGCGCCGCCGATACTCAATAGGACCGTATGCCTTTTTATATGTTACCGTCGATAGCCCTGTTACATCTTGGAAACTTTTTTCGAGCTCAACGACCCTACGTTTCATCGCTGCCGAGGCAATGATCGCTAGGGTTGATTTTCCAGAACCACGTATTCCAACAAGCACGATGGATGCGTCTGGCTCGAATGAGACTTCCATGCTGGACCTTGGTGGTGTGCTGCTCGTAGTATTGGGCAAGCTCATTCCACGGCGGTTATCTCGAAGCGGAGGGTCATGTTGGCGCAGCCGTTTCGAGGGCTCGAGATCGGCATATCTACTATATGGTTGTCGTTCGTCAACAGTCGCAGCAGCTGTATACCCCCTCTTAACCCCAGCTACCAGCACAGATGCCATTTCGCGCCCTTCACAGTATCAGAATATCAAGTAGTTCTTATCTGGGGCATCATTATGATCCAGTATAATTCCGTCGTTTGTTTATTCGCAACCAGTAGCTCATGCCTCTCCCATCGCAGCGTAAATGAACGGGGGGAGACGGATAGTCGACTGACAGTACTCCAATAGCATACCTGAAGCACCACGCCGGCCCCGACAAGTATACCAGCAAAAGCAATTGATTTGTCTCTGTGTGCAACTAAGTATATGGTCGTCGGAAACAAGTATGCATTGTTGTTGCTGAGGTAAGCAAGGGCCCGTGGCTTCTGGTCTGTTGGTCGAGAATAACGTTGAAATGGTTCTCGTCAGCTTCCCACGACCACCGATTGGCCGGGCGGTGACGGGTCGGCCAGGGCGTGCCTCGGCACCAGGCTTGTCCAACTAGGAGGGACATAGTGCTTAGAGAGAGGAACACGAGTCACTCGCGCCTGGATAAGTGTTTTTCCACTGCAGCCGACAACCCAGTCAACTCACAAATCTCCGCACCAGGCTTCCCCAGATTTCCCCACCGAACAGCATTTTGGTGTACACCGGGGGGCGAATTGCGGGCGAATGCCCATGCTGTTATTGCAATATGTGTAGGCTGCATGTTAGAACGGGTACTATACCCCAGGGTTACTTTACCAGCCAAGAAATGGGTTTGAGGGGCACGTTGCACATCGGACACGCATAGAGCATGAGTCCGGCCTATGCATGACAACATGAACACGCATGCTTCCTAAAGGGCCTCAACGAGACGACGACATATGAGGCACCACTGCCCGGGGAGGGCCGAAGACGAGCCGACATGGGTGGCAAGCGGCAAAACGCTGCGGAAGAGACGAGGGCTAAAAGCATCCCCGGACGTTCGCCAAGCGAAGCAGCACGGAAAAGACAACGTGTATCGCGAGCATGTGATCAGTGTAGAGCTGCGCGCGAGAAATGTGATGGAATCCAGCCCCTCTGCTTCCCTTGCGCATCACAAAATCGACCATGCAGTTGGGAGGAACCCAAGAAGAAACGTGGGGTTCAGACTGGATATATCAGGACACTAGAGATGGCCCTCGGTTGGATGTTTGACACGATCCCCGAAACGGAAGACTCCCTTCACGGCATGCTCACCCATGAAGGCGGCCAGGGGCGATTGTTATTGGCTGGGAAGGATACAGCGGCAGGTAACCGCCTTCATCGTCGATGGAGGAAGAGTACCGTCCACGCGGACATCGAGCGCGTGTTATCTGGTGATGCTGCCTCTACGGGGTCTACGAATGATTCGACCCCTGGCCAGGAATCCGATCAAGACGTGCTAGAGAAAGATCTACTTGCGACACAAGACACGAAGTCTGCGTCAAATATGTCGGAACCGACAGCTCTTCTGAAGTCCGAGAGGGAGCTACCAGACAGAACTCAGCCGAGGGCCCAGTGGCACGAATATCCCACCACATCCAAAGGTAGTGGTATGGACCTGCTTAACAATCCACCCAACTTCCATGTTCCCCAAACGCAACGGCCGAGTACTGTTGGTCTGCCATCCAACCATTGGCGACTCCTTGACATATACTTCTCCTATACCCATATATGGTTTCCAATACTAGAAAAGCACGAACTCTTGAAGACAGGATACTCTTACTCCAATGAGGGATTACACATTACCCGTGACACTCCGGGTTCTGCTGGACACGCTGAGCTCTGGGCTGCATTAGCACTGGCGTCTTACCAGGAAATGGCCAGCAGAGCCAGCGAAGGTGTCGAGGAAGTATTTCCGAATTCAACGTACATGAAACCAAGGGACATATATCACATGGCCCGCAACCTGATACCCATCGAGGATGGTTTCTTCGAGGCTCGTCATGTCAACGCGCTCTTGTTACTCACTTTAGTTAACATGGCTTGCGATGACCTCGGGGCCGCGTGGGTGTTGATAGGGATGGCAAGCCGGATAGCCCTCTCATTAAGACTCCATGGGCATTCAGTGTCGACGCAGCAGAGACAATCTTCCCACACTTATATGGGGTGCTTCATTCTCGACACTCTTCTCTCTGCACGACTGGACCTCTTGCCACATCTCAGGTCTGGCATGGCCCATATAAGCCTGCCTCGCCTTGATAACGATCTAGATGAGTGGCAGCCTTGGATGCCTTGCTCCGACTTCGGTCCTTCAAAACGGGACACGAGACTATCTAGAATGCCCTCACATTCAATCAGCTCATTCGGTATCCTCCATAGAATTCATCTCCTTCTCTCCCACCGACTCTGGGATGACACTAAAAATCCCCTACAATCCGGCGACACATTCTTGCGTACACTCCAGAACGCAGTCAACCAATGCGGTGCACACGTATCGCTGTCTAGTTGTGTTTTGACTGGGGAACATATGACAGGCCAACTGCCATCCGTCCATCTTTTGCGTCTCGCGTTTCTATGCGCAGCAAGCATGTGCATGGGATTTCCCCATCTACATCGTGCAGCATTGAGTTGCGTCGAAAGCTATGTGAGCGACTTCGGGATATGCGGGCTATCCCCGTTACTCTCTGTATTCATGAAGCTCGTTGATCAACAGGCACAGAGCAATCTCCTTATACGGGAGGAGAAAGAACGATGGAATCAAGTCGAGAATGCAATTGGATTAGTTTGGGCTGAACCCTCCCGGAATTATGAATCGGAAACGAGACATGAAGATATTCATCCTACGCCCTTTCCGCAGCAATCGAACACTGCTTTCGGGTTAGCTCCTAATACGCGTTCGGAGCAATCTTCAACAGCCACATTGTTTCATACGAACACCAATATCGCTCACGGCTCCGCGAATACCGGCTTGCCGTTCTCCCAAGATCCAGGCGCAAAGATGTCAGAGCCCCAACCAGGCCCCGAGACTGAAACACTCCATTTGAATGGACCCTCCGCCGCGATTGGAGAATTCGAGGATATGGACACACTTGCGATATCACCGTCGATACATTTTCCAGGGTCGGGACGGCCAAGCTTTAGCGGTGCAGCACTTGATTACGACACTATTTTGGATGACATAGCGTCCTTCGAACGCACAAGCGTGCCAGAGTCAGACACTCAATTCATGGCAAATTTGGGGTTAAGACCCGGAACCAACCTCGCCGACGTCTTTTCTCACGGTTTTCCTCGGTGAAGATTAGGCGCCGGTTAACCCTACTTACACTAGGATTCTTTTGACCTAGTAGTCCTATATACCTAGACACTCGATACAGTAGGTACATCGAGGATTGAAAACACCCCATTGACGTCCTCAAGGATCAGGCCGGGTATCGGGGTAGGGGCCTACCGGTACACTACCGTACACATGATTCAAAAGTCGGTACGAAGTATGTTGTACATGGTATACGGACGGAGTAACCAATCAATCATACCTGATGTGTGAACCCGGCCTAGCCGGCTCTGGTTCGCGAAAGGGTTAGACTTCAGCTTGTCATAAAATCTCAGCTGGGCTGTTTGCGGCTGGTTACTGTAATTGCGACGCGTCATCATGATTGGCAGGTCAAATTTCTCTTTTCGAATAGCTTGGCACACTTGTCAAAGCTTCCCCTAACCAAATCTGTCGCATAGTTGCATGCCAAAAAGAAATATTGACAGCCAAAGATGATAGATCCCCTTGCATGGGGTCGCCTGAAGTCGAGCCGGCTGAACACTCTTCCCCTTGCAGCCAGGCTTGGCGGGTGGGTGAACATTATTCATGACGTAAACTTGGTACAGCATACAAACAGTATTGGATAGCACAAACATGAACATCTCGAGTGCGGTTAGTCGCGGCTGGGTCTAATACCAATGAGAAGGATGAGATTATCTGGTATCTGGTACAACGGGTAGCTGCGACCTGTCTCATAGATACTTAGCTCCCTTGGGAAATACACCCGCAGTTACTCTGTATTTGCCATAAGGTTGGCAGCAGAGATGCAGAAACTACTATCTAATACGACGGCAAGACTTGGGCTTTTCCACGCAGGGAGCCGATCACTCACGGCTTCAAGACTTTGTTTGTCATATACATCACCATTATATTGTAAAATCACCGTAAAGCTCTACCGACTGATCATCGCCTCGTTAAGACACTGGGGTTCGCCTTATAACGGCCCGTGCCCCCTCCACCGCCGGCAATCTCCTCTTACCTCGTCGGGCATCTTCAAGTAATATTCAGAGACAACTCCTGTACGCCTTATTCTAGTTACCTCCTTTGCCATCTTCTCTTCAAAATGCCTTGTCGTTTAGCCATCACGTCAATGTCGCTCGGCCGCTGCTATGCCGGCCACTCATTCGTGCACAAGCTCGACATGGCCCACATGTATGGTTACAGGGGTATCGAGCTATTCCATGAAGATCTCGTCGACATTGCAGAGCAGCTTCCGGGCGTCGATACTCGACAAAATGAACTCGAGGCGGCCAATATCATCCGTCGACTTTGCCAGGAGAGAGGGATCACCATCATATGTCTACAACCTTTTGCACACTACGAAGGGTTAGTCGACCGCCAAGAACATCTTAAGCGGATAGAGAAGCTGGAATTCTGGTTTCAACTGGCACGTGCCCTGCGTACCGACATCGTGCAAGTCCCATCAAGTTTCGGACCAGCCTCAGAAATATCAGAAGACATAAGTTTGGCCGTGGCCGACCTACAGAAGATAGCAGATATGGGCTTGCGACAGAATCCCCCCGTGCGTTTCGTGTACGAGGCGCTCTGCTTCGGCACGAGGTATAACACATGGGAGCAGAGCTGGGACATTGTGCAGGCTGTCAATCGATCCAACTTTGGCCTCTGCCTTGACACATTCAACATTGCGGGTCTCATATACGCGGATCCCGCCTCGCCTTCCGGTCGGACTCCGAACTGTGATGAAGCGGTTCGGGATTGTATCGCCCGTCTTGTCGCCACCGTGGACGTTGAGAAGGTGTTTTACGTCCAGGTGGTCGATGCCGAACGGCTCGCGGCACCCCTAGTCGAGGGCCACCAATTCTATCACCCGGAGCAGACCCCCCGCATGGGCTGGTCTCGGAATTGCCGGTTATTCTACGGCGAGATGGACCGCGGCGCATATCTGCCAGTCGCGGAAATCTCCCGGGCGATATTTGAGGGCCTTGGGTTCGAAGGCTGGGTGAGCATGGAGCTGTTTCACAGGAGAATGGCAGACGCGGACGCAGCGGTGCCTAAGGAGCTCGCAAGTCGAGGCGCCACTGCGTGGGCAAAGCTTGTTAGGGACATGAAACTAAGGATTGAAGAGAATAGTGATATAGGCAGGATGACGGCGTCACTATAATGTCCCTTCTGGCTTGATGATGTTCTTTCAAGCAAGCAATACCTGGCGTTTTATGGATGTAATGGATCTTGTTTCCAAGAAAATGGCGCTTGTCTTCAATAGTAGTCTATCTAGTCTTTGGATGTCTTTAAGCCCGTCCCTCCTGAGACCGCTTTGCCTCGGCTATTGACACCAGTCTCAATTGCGACTAATTTAACGATGGATCACCATCGCGACTATCTTTCGTTATCTCAAGAGAGCTCGTTATATAAGCTGTGCTTGAACTGCGATTAAGATGGGTATAATGACACAAGCGTAGATCGTCAAGATACTGTGTCACTTGACAGTCATAGCCGGGAACGGATAGTAACGAGACATTCAAGTGGTTGAGCTACGTGGAAATGGTAACGTATAACTTTATCTGCAACCAGTAATACCGGCCACAAATCTCATCAGTCGCGATTTTGGTCTTTTTAGAGCTAACATAGTAATCTAAACGAGCTACTTGGGAGGTCAGATAGGCAATATCGACCACATATTCACTTTCTCAAAGCATACAAAGATAACCAAAGGCAAAAGAGCAAAGTATAGAAGCAGATATACAATTTCTTTTCACGTACTCAAACGCTAAAAACACAACCATTTTACTCCAAAACAAGGTATCATTCCCATTCCACACCAGCTCGCTAATTAGACGTTCTCGCGCTGATCATAGCAGCGCCCATCTTCTCGTCCTGCGTACGCAACCGCTCCATGATATTCTCGTGAGCTCTCCACACAGGGCGCTCCTCGAATAGCCGATCCATAGCTTCCAGAGGGATACCCTTTGTCTCGGGAATGAGGAATAACACGAAGATGATGGACAGGGCCATGAGCGAGGCGAAGAAAAAGTACACGGCGTAGCCCAGAGCGTTGAAAAGCTGAGGTGTGAACCGCGAGATCAGGAAATTCCAGAACCAGTTGCTTGCTGCCGCGGACGCCTGGCCCAAGGATCTGTAATGTGCGTTAGTCATGTACTTTTAAGGTAGGTAGTGGTGTCGTGGATGCTGACCTCGTGTTCTGATCAAACAACTCCGAGTTGAGGACCCAGGGCGTTCCGTTCCAGGACGGCGTGTAGAAAGCCGTCCAAAGGTAGAAGAAGAATATCGCAGCAATACCGCCCGGAGGAACGGTATCAGTGGGATTGTCCTCCGGGTCGGCAATCTTGATGTACGCTCCGATAATCCACATGCAAATGCTACCGCCCAGAGCGCCATGCATTAGAAGGTTCCGTCGGCCCAGGTGGTCGATCAGGAACAGTAGCCAAAAGAGGGTGAGAAGCGTCTTAACTACGCCGAAAAGACCCGTTGTGAGGAAACCCGTGTTGGTGCCTCTGATACCTAGGCTTGAGAACACAATCGGTGAATAGTAATTAATCGCGTTGATGCCGGAGCCATTCTGCCAAAAGAATAAGGCTGCAGACACGACATGATCAGTGAATGTCGCGTCTGATTTATACGAATTTGAGTGATCATACCGCTGCCAAGGAAGAACCGCCACTGAACCCTTCGTATCTTGAGAGAGGCGAACGGCTTCCAGAATCCAGCACCGACTTCTCGTCCATACCTCTCTACCTCCTCATCGACGAAGCCAACTTCCTCGGTGATATACATGTCATCCGAAGGGAGGCTGCGAATCCAGCAGAGGTTTTTTATACCCTGTTCTCGTTTGCCCCTAGAGATGAGCCATCTTGGCGACTCCTTGATCCATAAAGCGCCTAAGAAGAGTAGACTAGCTGGTATAAGCTGAACCGCAAAAGGAATCAGCCACTGGGTGCGTGTAGGAGGCACGTGTAGATTTACGCCGTAGTTGATCCAGAACCCCACCAGGCCTCCAATCTGCCACCCAAGCTCGTAAAGACCGACTAAACGCCCTCGAACGGCCGGAGGAGAGAGCTCGGATATATAGATGGGCACGATCATTGAGCAAGCGCCTACGCCGATACCGGCGAGAACACGACCACCGTAGATGAGCCCAAGGCCTCGCTCGCTGTTAGCACCTAACATTAGGCCAGCTCCCAGGATGAAGAGGGTGACGAAGACGAAGAGCGACTTTCGTCGACCGAAGTAGTGTGTCGAGCCATATGCGAACAGACTGCCGAAGAAGGCGCCTGCCTGATAAAGAGAGACGATGTTGGACGAGATCAGAGCTTTTCCCGCCTTGGTGAGCATGTCGAGTTGGAACTCATTGACGAAGGAGGGCAGAGCCAAAGTTGTGCCAATGAAGGCAGAGTCGTAACCTATCATGCATGACGCAAAGGAGACGACAGAGGCACTGGCATAGACTCTCCAGTTGTAGACGGCTTTTGGCGTCGGCCTGTCTTCCTTCAGTGTGAGAAGCCCCATGATGCTGATGACCTAGGCCCGTCAGGTTGACACGGTGGCGCGGTGCCAGTCAACGATGAAACCTAAGGTTCACGTAGGGTCGGTTGTAGGGTGAGTTATTCTTATATGCAACGAATAGACATCCGGGGCCCCGAGCTGTTAGCCAAAGAGATCGGGGTCGACATCTGGGGTAGGTGGCAAGTATCCTAACGTTGGCCAGCTACCATGGGCAGCATAAACCCCCGGGTTGCGGGTTGCGAGTTGCGGAGAGTTAGAGGATGATGTAAAGTTTACCTTTTGGACCAATACCTATTGGCTGCCCGGCTACTACTATTCATTAGGGGTGCCACGCCTACTACTGGTATGCAAGGATATGCCTCCATCAAGGTCCCGGATCTTGGTACAGTAGGATCGCGACAAGGAGGGGATAAAGACTTACCCGGCCGGCCCGGGGCCACAAACTGGGGCATGATTCTTCTATGCCCCCGACTCCGGATACTGCTAGGTAGAATCTTTTCACTTTCAGCCTCCTTTCTTGACGGGCAATCTCCTAATACCCCATTCTGGAGCAATTGGTCTCCGCCCACACGTTTGTGGGTAGCTAGTTGAATGGCATGAGACCACACCCGCCCCTGAAATCTGACATGTCGGCTTTTCCAATATGTCCTCGGATGCGGGGACGATGTAGGTAAAATAGCCATCGGGTTTAATCGGCGCCGGCGTAATCGTATCTCGGAGTCTGGTATTTCCGCATCATAGAAGTATACCTGTAGAGAGACAACAGTAGAGTAGAGACCCAGACAACACTCCGTGTTTCCGTATAGAATGTTTCCATTTTGCGTGTTTGTGACGACCCCGAATTGCCTACGTCCCCATAACCCTATCTATGATATATAAATAGCTGACCACAACATCAATCCCTGACGATTCACACGACACCGTAACCATGAACACCATTCCGCTTAGCACAGAGCAAGCGCCCAAGAAAGTGGTTCCCGACCGCCATGGCTACATTTTCGGCCAGAAACTGGAGGCATCTCTGTCACCACAGTTCCACCAGACGATATTCGACCATCTAGGCTGGCGATGGGAGCAGTTCCGTCTCGACTCGGCCGATATCCCAAGCTTCTTAAAATTGCTGCAAGACCCTAAGTGCTTCGGTGCGTCACATCATCCTGTACCTGGGATTGTAAAAACCGATCTACTAACGACAAAAAGCAGGCGCATCCATCACAATGCCCAACAAGATAGCCATAATGGAGCATCTGGACGAGATGACAGAGGAGTGTCGCGAAGTCGGCGCTTGCAACACGATCTACTTTCACCCGGCGGAAGACCACAAGGCGGGCGGGCGGCGACGGCTGTACGGCACCAACACAGACGTAGTGGGCGTGCGCGAATCCTTCTACCAGAACATCGCGGACCCTGATACTGCGTTCCACGACCGGCCGGCCATGGTGATCGGCGGGGGCGGCGCGGCGCGCAGTGCCGTGTACGCGCTGTGGAAGTGGAAGCGCGCCACCAAGATCTACCTCGTGAACCGCGACCGCGCCGAGGTCGACGCCGTGATGCGCGAGTGCAAGGCGAAGGGGCACGGCGACTCGCTCGTACACGTGACGACGGTTGAGCAGGCCGAGGCGCTCGAGGCCCCTGGCGCCGTCGTCTCCTGCGTGCCCGACTTCCCGCCCAAGACCGCCGAGGAGATGACCGCGCGCGCCGTCATCGAGACGTTCCTGAAGAAGGAACGCAAGGGCGTCATACTAGAGATGTGCTATAACCCTACACCTTACACTAAGCTCGGAGCAATCGCCGAGCGCGAGGGCTGGAAGGTCATATTGGGGACTGAGGCTATGATATGGCAGGGCTTCGAGCAGGTGAGCATTTCTCGCTTCGTTTTGAGTGACGAGCCAAATGCTGACATTTCTATCATAGTCAAAACTGTGGACAAATATGGAACTGAAAGATTTACCTGTGGCGAAGTGTAAGAAGACAATTGCCGCCAAGCTCTCGGAAACTGCAAGATTATGATCGTTTATGACGTTACCTATGTGTATAGATCGATGAAGCATTTAGCAGGCGTTGTTCACCTTCAGCCATCCTCCATAGACCACCATATCTGATTTATGTTCGATATCACTGGATTGTGGTTCATTTATTTGTATATATCTCATATAAACCCAAAGAAGCAAAAATCCGATCTAGGCACCCGGTCTATTGTAGTCCAACTCTCTTACTCGTTTCCAAACTTTACGAACAACGCGCTCTTGTGTCTGTCGTCCCGATTCTGTCTCTGAAGGCCCTGCCGGACTGCAACTTGACGTAGCATCGCCTGTAACGGCCTTACGGCTTCTAGTTTACCTGATAGCAAGATATAACCGACTTTCCAACCGCACATCTGTAATCTCCGCTTTGTGGTCATCATTAGGCGGATTCACAGTCGTGACAGGGCCACCAGCCTCCTGCAAGATAGCCATACCAGCTGAGATATCCCTTCGCCCAGTCAGTCAGTCAGTCAGTCAGTCAGTCCGAATTCTTGAAATCACTTCCACCAACATACCATTCCCAACATCCTGCTTCCCACCAGATATCAAAGGTGCCCATAGCCACGTACGCCAAGTCAAGCGTAGCACTCCCAAGACTCCTAACGCCATGTACCATGCCGCCCTTACCATCGCGCCCACCGACTTCAGCGGCCATATTGACAAAGCTCTCAACTTCCAATGCACGGTTCCATCCGATGTGTCCCTCCTATCGCCCACGATAAGCGCGATCGACACACAGAGCAAAAGGAAAAAGTGTGTAGTTGACAGTGCCGTCCAGCGAGTCGACGCACCATGTCGGCTCGGAACCGATCAGGTACTCACGCGATGTGTCCTTGGAGTACGCCTCTTCACCTATAAATCTAGTTTATAGTCAGTACCCCATGGTTTCATATATATTCAGTGCATCATCCCCTAGAGGTCGTGAGCTTTAAACGTCATACCTATGCGAGGGGTACTTCTTCTCAATAGAGCTCTTGATGAACGCCTCAACGTCTGTTTCGCACGACCAGCAAACCAAGTGCCATGATAACCCCAATAGAATAGAAAATTACCCTCGTTCACCTTGGTCACGATATTGACCGCGTTGTTCTTCTCCAATAATAGCTGCTCCCCACCACTGCCTCTATCTCCCCACTTCGCCTTCGCAGAGTCTATTAGTAGCCGTCCGACATCTTTGCCGAGTTGGACGGCAAAGTCGTATATTTCACCGAGCTCTTGCGGCGTGATCTCGCTCATCTCGTTCGTCTAAACGTTGAAGGAGGATATAGTAAAAAGATATAGAACTTTCGTTCAAAAACCGTCAACCAACCGCGAGTCGAGCGTCTATCCACGGAGAGAACCGCCGGGTATGATGCACGTAAAAGAAATAAAAGAAGATTAAGTTCATGCAAGAGGTTAAAACAAAAACATGAACTTCAGATGTGGTGTATAGAATGTGACATGTTTCCGCTATAAGTTCCATCTATCTGTAGCATAGCCCGCTACAAACCGAAGGGACTCCATCTTTTCCCACTCCGATCACTGAATGTTTAAGCGGCTGGAGCCCACTTGATAACTGTCGTAGTAGCGCAGGGAAACCGGCTTCTTCCGAGACCTACAGAGCATTCCATTGCATTTAATCTAAAGGATTGGGAAGTCTGAAGCGTATATAATGATTCGCGGTATGCTTTAGTGTATCGAACAGGAAGTTTCGAGCTCATTTCCGAATATTGTACTAAACCCATGGGCTACTGTATAATACGTTGGAGCCGATGGTATCCTTCTGTTTTATAGAATCAACTTCACCAGAACGGACGGTTTCATCAAGGCGAGTAGTCCACGATATAAGCTTTGTGGTTCCGATTTAGTCGATTACTAAATATACTGGTTTATGTTGTTGCGTTGCTATCATGGTAAGCTGGGTATCATGAAGAAAGAATAAACATAGCGACGTAGGACAATCATTTTGGTCTTAATCCAAACCTTTGAATTTGAGGATTCCATGAGCGCCGTGTGGACCAAGCTCGACCTTGCCCTTACCCTTCTTCCTCTTCTTTTTGCGTCTCTGTTCATCATCACTGTCCGAGTCATCTGAGTCCGAGCCCTTGCTCGCTTGACGCCTGCTATTGCCCTTGACGGGCACCGCACCACTCGAAGCGTCTGAGCCATCATCATCGTTGTCGTCATCGTCACTATCTTCTTCACTATCCTCATCATCGTCTAATCCTGGCGCTGCTGAGTCCTGCCAGATCTTGACCGTCTGGCCGCCGCCACTGATCATACGGCCTTGACAGTCAAATCCAAGACTCACTACGGCTTCGAGATCATCGTGCCGTAAAGAGGCCTCTACTTCTCGCCTGGTTAGGTTCACAAGGCGTAAACTTCCGTCGCCTAGGCCAATTGCGACCTTTTTGTCTCGACTGAGATCCTCGGGGATTTGAACGATGCAGTCCAGGCTTTCACCACCCCCTTTGGTCGAGTCCACAATGACTCGGTCAAATTGATCGTCCCAGGAACCCCTGTCCCACAAAGTCAACACGCCCGATCCCGTTCCGATCGCGACAACACCATTGTCCCTGTTTTTCTTAGGGCCCATGCCCGCAATGAAGGTAGAACACAGCAGCTCGTCCTCTTGATCCTCGCTACGCACGAGCACACCGCGGCGAAGGTCGGTGACAGCCAGGGTGGTTCCGCCGGTAGAAATCCACTGCTTGCTGAAGCCGCTGGTGCTCTCTGCCGAGGGCGGGAGGGGTGTCAGGCTGGAGACGAAATCCTCGTGGGGGAAGTGGCTCTGCTGTGGTTTCGACGTAGTGAGAGCCCCGTCTCGGAGGTCGAAGAGATGGAGAACTCCCGAGTCGCAGGCCAGGAGGAGGGTCTGGGGAGACAGGGCAGAGATGAGAGTTGGAGGATCGGAGACGGATTTTGAAGTGGGCACTGCTATCTTGGAGATGACTTGACCTGTGGCGGGAGCGAAATGCTTGACGAGAGAGTCGGTGCCGGCCGAATAGAGCGCTAGCAGAGGTAGGTTAGCTTGACTAGCGCTATCCTCTTAAGGAGCTATGCTCTACCAATACCGATATGTAGAGGGACGCGCGCTCGGGTAAGAAAACTCACAAGACCCATCGTGGCTGAAGACAAGAGAGCGACAGCTGCCGCCGTGTCGGCGGGTTCGCCAGGCCGTGTCGATGGTGCTCTTTCCGTCGGACAGCGCACTGACGTCGGCATCGTGCTCGGTCGACTTTTCTGTCGTCGGGAGACGGAAACACTGCACATGGCCGGTCGCGAGCCCAACGCCGAGGAGGGGTTCCGTGGGATGCACGGCCTGGGTGAAGAGCTCGGCGCTCAGCGGGAGCGTGCACAGGTTCTCGAACATGGTGTCGGTGCCGGGGGACAGGGTCAGTTGACAGAATAGTCGACCGATTGCCTTGTGGTAGCCGTAACGATCATAACAGCATGCTTCGAGGGTGCAATTGGTTGTAGAGAACTCAGTTTCGAGGCTAGGATGAAGGAAAGGGCAGCAAGTGATGGACTTTCTCTGGCCAGCTATTTTTTTGCCATGCCAATTCGAGATATCCAATGCCCTAAACGCGGCGCTACCCCACTACTGCATACCTGCATAAGGGACCCCCGAGGTATCCACATGCACTCAAGGGCTTCCTGGGTTCCTGGGTAGGTACCTACCATGTAAGTGCCATCGCATACGAACCTAACGACCCATAGCAGCTGTTTGTCGTTTGTCTTGATAAGTGGAGGGAGAGATGAGACAATCTTGCGAGGAATAATATCCATCTAGGCCAAGCAGTGACGGATCCGACTAGACCGGTAGGACCTCAAGATGGTTGGCCTCTGTTGGCAGCGGCTCGCCCTGTTCCTGTTGTTTGCCATGGCGACAACTTCGGCAACAACTATGCGGAATATCATGTATCTCACTGGGTATGACACTCCCATAATTGCCGACAAAGGCCAGAATTCTGTTCATGCATTAATATGTGATCAGGCAACACCCCGTCGTTCCTGATGATGCTTCCCTCAGGTCCCCCATTACTCATGTCGCTCTGGCCTTCATGAATTCAGACACTTTCAACCGGGAGGAGCACGGCTCCTCGTGGTCGATATTCATGTCCATCGAGGAAGCTCGCTCTAAATTTGATTCTGGAACAAAGATTATGGTGGCCATCGGCGGTTGGGGGGATACCAGCGGTTTCGATACCGCAGCCCGTACGAAAGAGAGTCGAGCTAGGTTCGCGCGCAACGTAGCTGATATGGTCTACGATACAGGCGCTGACGGTAAGTGACCTTTGAATTGTGAGAGGTTTATATAAATAGAACAGCTGTTAACATGAATAGGTGTCGATATCGACTGGGAGTATCCGGGGTTAGTGACCTGCTGATGCAAACCCCATTTGACCATCTCAGAACTAACCCGGCTCAGGGGCAATGGCGAAGACTACAAGCAGGTACCAAACGAGGCGAAGGCATGGGAAATCACCGCATACCCCTTGCTTCTGGCCGAGATCCGCAGAGCACTCGGTCCTGCCAAGCTCATGTCAGCCGCAGTGCCCGGCATTCCTCGCGACATGCTCGCCTTCACGGCAGACACCGTACCACAGATAATGGAGCCGCTAGACTTCCTCAACATCATGACGTACGATTTGATGAACAGACGGGACAACGTGACGAAGCATCACACAGGTGTACAGCTGAGCCTAGAAGCCGTGGATGCTTACATGGGGAATGGCGCCCCGGCCGACAAGATCAACCTCGGCTTCGCCTTCTACACCAAATACTTCCAGACCGAAGGCAAGTCCTGCGCCGAGAGTCCCATCGGCTGTCCCACCGGGTTGATGGAGGATCCGGGGACGGGCGCCGATCTGGGGAAAACGGGGGGTTTTTCGTGGCATGACGATGTCCCCGGAGACGTCAAGGGGTCCTTTAAGAGGGCATTAAACGAGGGACACTACGACGAACAGGGTGGTGGGTACTGGTACTGGGACCAAGAGGAAGCCCTCTGGTGGACGTTTGACACACCCGAGGCCGTTGCGAAGAAGTTCCCGCTGATTGTAGAGGAAAAGAAGCTGGGAGGCGTGTTCGCATGGGGTCTGGGAGAAGACGCGCCGGAGTTTGCACATCTGAAGCCTCTCAACGCTGGTGTCGAACGCCTCACTAAAATGAAGGATGAGCTGTGATCTCTCGCACCACACCATCTATAGTACAATTCAAAGACTTCGTATGGTACATTA
The DNA here is from genome assembly GCA_025201785.1 of Xylaria longipes. Classification (NCBI taxonomy): domain Eukaryota; kingdom Fungi; phylum Ascomycota; class Sordariomycetes; order Xylariales; family Xylariaceae; genus Xylaria; species Xylaria longipes. Next base: position 160,504 of record MU619769.1, read on the forward strand.
ATTAACTGCATACCTTATCGCAGCATTATCTAAGTCTACCCAGGTATCTAGCGCTTTACCAGACAATTGAAGGGTTATAAGAACCCAAAGCAGTTAGCATAAAACGTCACAGTCGCCGACCAATCCGAGAAGATACCCAACACACCGACCTGCCGCGCGAGCACATCGACAAGCTTATATATATCACCATCTTTATGCGTGCCGCTCAAGATGGTGCTATAGTAATAATCACCCTTCGCCGCGACCTGCGCCAGCGGACCCGACCGCTCCAGCGACCATGTGATGATGTCGAGCCCGAGCTTCTTCGCCTTCTTCGCGTACGCGGAGGGGACGTACTCGCCCCTCTCGTCCAAGGAGACGAGGTACGGCAGCGGTGGCGCGATGATGCGGACGCCGGCATCCTTGTAAAACGTCAGGTTAACGGCGGCCTGCTCGATGGTTCTGGGCGTGTCACCGCTCTGGTCCAGCAGTACGGCCTGCCGCCCGAACGCGGGCGCGTATTCCAGCCAGTACGCGACGTCGCGGAACAGGAAGCTCTGCAGCCACACGCGAGACGGGTGGATGCCGGCTACCACGTACTCGTCGACAATTTGCTGCTCGTACTGCTCCGTCGTGTAGTTGCCCTGGAACGGCATGGGAACCCTTGGCTCCTTTAATTCGCTGGTGAAAAGGAGCCCCGGGTGCGAATCGACGAGCGCGATGAACTCCTTGTGCGAGAGCAGCGTGCCGCACGTCGAGTACAGGTCTGTCCGCCAATTGGGCGTCCCGTGCAGGTAGTCCTCGGGCGTCGTGGCGGAGGCGTTGAACCCGTCCATCTTGCCGCACAGACTCTTGAATTCGGTGAGCGTGATGTCGCTCGTGCAGCACCGAGCCGTCGCCGCTTTGCCGGGGGTCGCGGGCTGGAACGGCGTGCTGCACTTGGCGCCGAGCGGCGTCGCGACGATGTTGGTCGTGGTATGCAGATCGCACTGGTCGTGACGGCAGACGAGCTCGCGATCACGGGTGAATGCTACATCGCATTCTTCCATGCCTGCGCCCATCCCGATACCAGCCGTGTGCGACTCGAGGGTCTCCTCGGGAAATTGCAGACAGGCGCCGCCACGATGGCCGATGCTGAACTTGGTGGCAACAACCTCCTTGTCTAAGCACGAAGAGAGCCGGTTTTTCAACCAGCCGTCATCCATGTCCCTGACTAGGTATTCCGGTCGAGGTCCTAGCTCGACATTTTGGCGGGTATGCGACTTGCCTTTGCCAAGCTTCGCTGGGATTGCAGAGACTCCGGCAGCGGCGACGATAATGCCGGTGACGATAGAGGATACCGTGGTATGCATGTTGACGATCGACTAGAAACAGCGTTACAACCCAAATGAAACCGGACAATCAACAACAACTTGCCGCGTGAGCTCTTGGGATCGCAAAATCTACCTTACCCAAGAGTCTAGAAGGGTGCTCTTTTATGAGCAGCAAGCTCGCTCCTTGCCCGTGGCTTCAACCTCGCGTTTCCAGTAGTAGTGACGAGATCTATCCATAAGCCATAAACCATAAACCATTGGCTAATGGCAGTGCCGTATCGATGAGCATGCTCGCGCCAATCTGCACCCAAGCAGATAGCTACAACTCCTACCTACCTCGATTGTCTCGGCATGAGCCCATAGCTGCTTACTTTCTATAGAATGAAGGTGAAATACCGTCTTTGTGAAGAGAAGCGCGGGGAGAAACAGGCGCATTAAGACCAGATGTGGTGCAACAGCCCGCATGGATCCCAGATGTCTGGCTTGGCGGAGTTGCATTGCATCCGAAGCTGGCGATATTGAGGCCTCACAACGATTGATACGCTTGTATCGAGGCACGTGGTCGTCGTCCCTCGTGTAGCCCATGCCTAGCCTACCGCTCCCAGCAGTTCGGATTCCGATCACTTCAATATTTTCGCTTGGCATTGCTGTGGACTTGACCCCTGTACATTTTTGGAGATGCGTTTCTCTTAATATGTAGCATCGCAGTTCTTGCTCTCGTCAGTTGCGGCTCCCATTGGCTGATCTAGCGATAGGTGTAGTAGTCAGCTACATCGGACAACACAACGGTCAATAAATTGATCTTCCCATAGGCAAGCAAACCGGGAGCGCAGAGAAGGGTACTAGGGAGTTTGTATTGGGAAGATTAAAAATTGACCTTCAGCAGACAAGAGCTGACACGACGATGCTTGAGGAACCGGGATCCGAGGGGGATTCCAGGCAGGATCCAGGAACAGTGGGAGGCGACTAAGTTAATATGCAGCGACATGATACATCGTGATTTGCAGGTATACCGTCTTTTCAAACTGACAACACCATCCTCACTCATCTGATGATGTGATGATCCCCGGCGTTGTTTCATGCCGACCCTTGCCATCCCAGAATCTTACGTAAACCAGACAGTCTAGACCATTCACAGCTTGCCATGTCGTCATAGCCGCCAGGGTCCTATACAGTAGCTTGAACCCTGTCTACAGGCAACTACCGGTCAGTACGGAGTACAGTACTTACCTACCTAGGTAGGTACTTACTTACTCGCAACCGCATTGTTTGTGCTCTCTAGACTAGGTAGGCAGGTCTTTTGTCCTGGAACTCGGACGCTTTCGGCAGTGCAGTCTAGAATCTGCGAAGTACCCTTAGGTACTCTAAGGGTACTTACTTACACTACGACGAAGCAGAAACACCGTGGACGTGGTCTATCCTCTCTGTCTACATAAGTACACTGTAGGATAGAGCCCTTCACCACGTCATCATATGTGCCACTGGAGCCGAAACCCGATCCAAGATCTAGTGTATTCCCTAGAGTTGTTTCGGGCCAAGTGCCAACTATAGCGTCAACGTGACAGGGTTGGTTGGTCCTGTTCTCCGGTTTATGACGGCTCTGCATCATGACATGACGTTGTCACCTTTGACGTTCGAGATGTAGTCTATATCTTGCCCGCCTTGGCCCAACTTGCTGTGACAAACTCCAAATTCTCATATAAGCGCATCACTTACAAGGCACGGGGCGACCACCACATCGCGAACCGGACTTCTAATCTAAATACTACCTAATCGTCACGTCTCAACCCACATTCGACGAATTAACGGCAATTTTCAACTTCGCACCCTAAAAAGAGAATCACCATGGCTCTCACATTCGCGCCCATAGTCCACATCGTGGCCGCCGTCTTCGCCATAATCGAGCTCGGCCTAACAGCATACTGTACGTTAGCCTGCACAACAGACTTACCCACCTATACCACCTCGCCGTAACCAGAACTAACCCCCTATCCAGGGGCGAGTCTCTTCAACAGCTACTTCGGCTTCGGCGGCACCTCGCCGTCGACCTTGAACTTCATGATCTTCAACTCGGTGTGGTCGATCCTGGTGCTGTTGTACGTCGGGTTGACACCACTATACATGACGTCCGTCTTCCACCGCCTGGCCGCGCTCGCTCTCAACGTGGTGACGGCCATCTTCTGGTTCGCCGGCGCTATTGCTCTCGCTGTCTATTTCGGCGGGCCGTACGACTGCCGCGGGATGAGGGGTTGCCAGGTCGCCGAGGCCGCCATCGCCTTCGGATTTTTCTTATGGGCCATCTTTACCTTCTTGGCTGTCGTCGACGCCGTAGAGTCGCTGCGTCGCCGCGGCCACCATGTCGAAACGACCAAGCAGACGAACGCCTACCCTGGCGCATAAACTCCTCTCTCACACCTGTCCCGTATCTACTCTCCATCTCAAAAGTTGCAGTTACCTCGCAAAGAAAATACTCGACATAAAATCTGCCAGTCGTATCATCGGCTGAGTTTACCAAATCACATATTCTAGACATAATGGTCACATTTCTCGCTTGTCTTTCCCGGCGTTGGGCGATGGGCGACGGTAATAACTTGGCGATAATACCCTCCCTTTCCTTACTTACCGTCTTTGAATTAATGAGTCATGGGGTGGGTGAACGTTCCGATTTTGATGTCAGGAAGGAAATCTACAAGTTGGACATGGGTTTGGTTGGGACTAGGTCATGTCGGGAGGTGTAACAAGAGCAAGAAAGAGAAAATTAATATCATACATCATATGCCTAGTTCTATGACGTAGGTGGTGTAATGTATGGTCAGGAATATATTCACCCCCAAAAAGCCGAAGCCGCCGATCGTTAAGAAACAATGTGTCGCAATAAATGGATATGAATGAAGGGGTCTTAAAATATTAGGATTATACAAATTTTCTGTTTATCCAACCATCTAGTGCTGTGTAATCTTGAACATAAGCAGTGAGTTGAACCTCTAGCGATGTAACCTTAAGTAGTAGGCAGCCCTAAGCTCCCTCGAATCCTCAACACCGAAAATACAATTGGTATCAGTCTAGTATGCGATATTCCCCGTCTAGAACACACCAATATTAACGCAATAAAGGTGCCCAATGACGCAATCGCTAAGCCGTAAGCGCTATGAAATGTAGACCAATAAAGGGAAAAAATAGCAGATAAGCCCACCTATTCGTTCGGTTTCGTCTTCTCACGCCAACAATCGCCCGTCTTGCAGTCGAAATCGACGCGGTGCCACGCAGTCGCGAGGTTGCCTCGGAGGTTGTATATGCTTCTGTGGCTCTCAGGCTGCGTGTTATACGCGTCGTCAGTGGCTTTGACGACAAATGTCGTCTTGGCCTCGCCATTGTTGTCATCTTTGATATCGGGTAGCACGCCCTCGTACGACCAGCGCTTCCAGCACCAGGCCCGAGCCCCCCGCTCCTGCTCCGTGTCATCGAGCAGCTTCGCCTGGTCCCAGTGGGCGCCGCCGTCGAGGCTGATATCCACGCGTTGAATCTCCCGTCCGCCGCCCGAGTAGGCATAGCCTTCGAGCTGAACCACCCGGCCGCCGGCCGTTGCTCTAGGTTCCTGCTTGGGCTGTGTGGCGCGTGTGTCGGGCATTAGCCTTGTTCGCGTGATGGCGCTCGTGATAGGCATCACTTGGATGGATTTGTACTTGTCCCAGTCCTGCTTCGTTTCATTCGGACCAAAGCACTTGTAGTCCTTCCTCTGCCACGTCGTAGTGCTCTCTTCGTCGCTCACTACGATCCTGTTCACCCATTTAACAGCTCTCGCAGCAACGTGCCCGGGCACGATGACCCGAACGGGAAACCCGTGATCGCGCGGCAGCGGCTTGTCGTTCATTTTGAAGGCTAGAAGCACATCGCCACGAGGATCAATCGCCGACTCGATAGGAATGCTCGCGCCGTATGCTTCCAAACCGGAGAATTGGACGTGCCGTGCGTCCTCGCCAGGATCGGCGAGTGGCAGTCCGGCATCGGCTAGGACGTCTCGCAAACGCACGCCCTCCCACTTCGCACAGCTGATAGCGCCCACGGTCCATTGAAGCCCATTCGTCTTCTTGGCGTATCTCGTCATGTCATTACGTCGGTTGCCGGAACACTGTAGCACGGCGGTGACGGAGTGCTGTGTGAACCGAGCCTTCAACTCCCCGACACTGTAGGCCTTCACCTCGCCATCCGGCAACTCGACGGTAATACCATGATTATCGGCCTCGGTCTCGTCTATGACGGGTACCCACATGTGATTACGGACGTAGAAGGTCTCATTAGGCGTCAAGAAGGACTCGGCAAGCTCATCGCCTGGAGTCTCGGCATTGCATGGCTTCTGTGTTATCTGGCGCAGCCTCGTGTCTCGTTTCGGGTCTGTGATAAAGGGATCCTCAATGGCGTTTTGCAGAGGCCGGCCGTTCTCCAGGTCATCCGAGTGCACCTTGCCAACCACATACTGCTCTAGAATGTCTCGAACGTACTGTGATTTGTGGATGGCGAAGATGTCCCAATAGGGTTCGATGGAACCACCCGCGGCACGCAAAATCACCTCGCCGCCGGGATGTGCACCAACCCAATCCGTAATGTCATACACTTTGTCTCCGTAGATGACCCATGGTCTTTCGGACTTGGGGCCGTGTTCTTTGATCTCGGAAAGTCGATACCGTGGTAACACGTCCCCATTGTCGTCATCGATTGGCGCTTCCGCAGAGGGTGAAGACGGGACGTTTGTTGGGAGCTCAATTGGCCCGTGGGAGACAGGTTGGAAGACGGCGAACAGCAGAGTAAGTAGACCGGTGCTCGCGGCAAGGACGGGGAACGGTCGGACACGGGCTTTGGGGGCCGGGTCTGGTTTCGGGACAGTTCGAGAGACGGGCTGTCGGCAAGCTGCTCGGAAAGTGAAGGGCCTTGAATAGTATTTCTGAGGCTGTGATGTTTGTGGCGTCTCTAATGTTTGCCAGAGTCGACGGGCCTGTTGGGGCCTCGACACGGCTTTGAACAGCTCCTGGCCAGCGTGTCTACAGAATGGAACCGACATGGTAGAATGCTCTCGGAAACACTTGTTTCCAGGTTATGTATTGAGCAAGGCGAATTGACACATAGTCGTCGTCGTCACCGTCACCGTCGTCGTCACCGTATCCTGGAGAGGTTGGACAGATCTCAATCGCCAGCTCGGAACGAACAGACTGGAAGGACCGACGAACCAATGGGAAATTCACGAATCGGCGGCCTGCCGTAAGCCAGCCAACTGCAATGTATAGGTAGGTAATGCAATAGAAGCGGAAATATGAATGATGGTTACAATCGGATGCCAATACGTAACGCAACCAAGAACAGGGGGAAAGGGAACCTAATTGATGCAAGCCTGGTACTCCGTAAAATGCGACACCTAGGTACTCTGACCTAGTACTTACCTCAGAGATAAGATTGTCCGTCTTCGGAGGACCCTTTTTAGCTGTTCAGGTGACCCAAGTCCCGCCCTAGATTCCCTACGTAGTAGTGTAATACCACAACGGGTGGGGCTTGTCACGCACCTCTGTACAGCCCTGTAGCAGGTGGATACTGTGCTGCTTCCGTATTTAGTGGACTGCTAAATAAGTGCAGCAACCATTCACGATCCAAGGTCTCTAATCAGACGTAGGTTATGTAAAGTCGTGCCGCCAGAAGTTGAGCTACAGCGCAGCCACAGGTGGAAATCGAATCTCGAACTCATCCCACTATCTAGGTACTTTACTGGTTTGGCCTTTTTTATACAATCAATTAACCAGCAAGCAACACGGGCACCGTTAGACAACACCGTCAACGCCCATCTCCATGACAGGCAGATGCGTCCGGGCGAAAGGCGCCCCGTTGCTCAAGGTCATGCGCTGGCCAGGACTAACACCGTTGGCATACCGATTCTTGCCATCCTTCTTTGCCATCGCATTATGCGTGCCGTTGAACTTGAGATTCGCGATGCCGTCGTAGCCCTTGATGCCCGTCGCCTTCTCTAGACGCGTGGCCATGTCGTTGTCCACCTCCCTGAAGATGGCGATCTGGCGCTTGAGGATCTCCTTGTCCTTGCAGAGGCTCATCTTGTGCGACACGTTGCTGATGAGCCGCTCTCGCGCGGGCTCGTCAAACACCTTCTGCCACAGCGCGCGCGGCGCCTTGAAATCTTCCGGTCGGATTTCTGATAGGAACGAAACCGCCTGCCCGATGAAGTGACCGTGCGTCTTGTCGGGGTCGACCTTGCGGCGCTCGAACTGGATAGGGTCGATCGAGCTCAGGTAGTTCGGCCGCGCACCCTGGTTACTGAACGCCATGGGTCCGTCGCGCTGGAAGTTGCCAAATTTGTACGCCGTCCGCGAGGCGTTGACGGGCAGTTGCTGGTAGTTGGGTCCCACGCGATGGACGTGTGTGTCATTATACGAGAACAGCCGGGACTGGAGCACGGGGTCGGCCGACGGCTCGATGCCCGGCACCAGGTGCGACGGGGAGAAGGCCACCTGCTCGATCTCGGCGAAGTAGTTGATGGCGTTCTCGTTCAGCGTCATCTCGCCGACCTTGCGCAGCGGGAACTGTCCATGCGGCCAGACGTGTGTGAGATCGAAGACGTTGATCCTCTGCTTCTCCCACATCTCCTCGGTCTGCTTAGGTGTCGCCGTCTGAATTTTGACGTCCCACTTCGGATAGTCTCCGCGCTTAATGGCTTCGTAAAGATCTTTCTGCGAGTAGTCGGGGGACTTGTTCGCCGACTCTTCTTGGGTGATGAACCCGGTGCCCTGTCGAGACTTGAAGTGGATCTGGACGTAAATCCAGTCGCCGTCCTTCTTGACAAACTTGAAGGCATGGCCCGAGTAGCCATGCATCTTGCGAAAGCCGTCCGGGATGCCCCTATCCCCCATAAGGATCATGACTTGGTGGATCGACTCGGGGTTCTGCGACAGGTAGTCCCAGAACATGGTTGCGTCATCTGCATGTGTCAGATGCGTCGACGGATCACGCTTTTGCGTGTGGATGAACTCAGGGAATTTGGCTATCGCTAGTTAGTCGAGCCCGGCCAAGGACAAGGCGGGATATCTATCAGTCACTAACCGGGGTCTCGCAGGAAGAAGACTGGAGTGTTGTTGGCGACCATGTCCAAATTCCCCTCTTCCGTCCTAAACTTCACGGCAAATCCACGTGGGTCACGTGCGCAGTCGTGGGAACCAGATTCGCCGCCGACAGTAGAGAAGCGGATGGTAATGGGGCATTTCTTGCCCTTCTCTGAAAAGAGATCGGCCATACAGAGGTCGGGAATGGGATCGGTACACTCAAAGAACCCGTGGCCACCGCTACCCTTTGCATGAACTACTCGCTCAGGAATACGTTCGCGGTCAAAGTGCGATAGTAGATCGATAAGATGGAAGTCTTGAAGTAGAAGCGGCCCGTTGTCGCCCGCTCGTTGAGCCTCGTATGGGTGAGCCTGAGGAGCCCCGTTGCTGTTACTGTCAGCCTATGTGGTCGTAGCGTGTTAGTGCCTATGTGTTTTACCTAGTAGCGTAGGTGGTTTGTTTGGACGACATCTGACGATCCTGCTCGTAGGACGTAAAATGGCTGTCTACGTGAGATGCGAAACTTGTATCTGCTGATGGCGCCATCTTGGAGGAGTGTCTCATTCTGTAGAGAGCTTTAATACGTTTGTCAAGCCGAATTTCCATCTCTTGTATTCAAAAGAGACGTCGAAATATATATACATAACGACCTTACATTATTAATTAAGTTGCGGCTGGCCATTTGAATATTGCTATCGCTTGCAATCTCACTATGATAGCTAGCTCGAGATGCCGATGTCCTACACGTCAAACAACTGTGTCTCACATTGAGCGTTCCCGAAACCCCGCCCGACAACGCAAAAGGTTCATACTGGACAAAGGATAATGTGTCTGTCATCGGGATCTGATGACGGCTATTGATCTATACTACCTAGATATGATGATATGTATGACGCTTTGATGGAGCAAGTCAAATACTGTGGATAGATATCTCCTTTTCGAAATGTCCACTATGTATCGCAAGGTAGGTACTGTACTATCGTTTTATAACCCTTTTCGTGAACAACCTACTAATGATATCTTGATTCCGTGTTATAGCCAGCAATAGCGTAAGCAGCTAGCAATAATTATAGTAAATTCTAGATCCTTTTCAATGATCGGTAATTGAACAGGTCCCGGCATCATTACATAAGTAGGCTTGCATACCGCTTGCTAGAAACCCCTACTCTCGAGAGCCAACCCGACGTTGGCTTAGCGCTGATACAGAATCGAGAATTGCCGGCCATATACACATACACTGGGTAATGCTGCACGGCTGTCTTCGCCCTTATTCCTACTAGGTAAGAAGTTCGTTAGCTTGATAGAACCTTACGTATTTTTTGATTGTTATACTCTTGGCTCGACCCTCTTCATACTATTACATAAACCTCTGTTATATCAAAAAAAGCTTTCTTCTAGATGATGAACAGATCAAGGGAATGTGTTTCATCCAAGTGCAATCTGCAGTGACAAGTTTGACGCCCTCGAAAGACGGCCGAAATATTGGGCCTATCGCAGCGAGCTTACTTGTCTCTGCATATTACACCATCTACAGGGTGAGATGCATGACTCTGCATGACTCTTGTGCCAATACATCGAAGCCTTGTGGCGCAGGTATCCTCCGCGTTGGCAATTCTAGTGAGAATATACCTTGGTCTAGCGTCAACGTCTCCAAATCCTCTCAACAATCCGACGGCTCGCTCAACGGTTACTGGGGAAATCCCTTAGTGATGAATACCAGGTGCGTGGGACGTGGTGAAACAAATTTATGAGAGATTCGAAATGGCCGTGAAGTATGCTACCTGTCGTTATCTACTTCGTAGATTAGGATGGGACTCGGACCATAGCATCATGGTCTAGTCTACCTACACCACGCTACCAGTCGAGAGATGGGTATCGAGGGAAGAAGGAATACCACGCTAACCTTGCGGTACTGTGATGGTCCGTTCGTGCGGGGAAATACCACCTACCTCTTCTATCTTTGACGCATATTTACCGGGGTGGTGGAAAGAACACTTCGAAGCCAGGTCAGGTCAGCTGACAGCCTACACCAAGGTGTACAGTATGGAAGGGAGGAGGCTGGCTATCAACCTCTGAATAGCCTCAATATTGTTCAGATATGTGGACGAGAAACGATAGTAGAATCTCCCCATACTAATAGGTGAGCCGCCGTGGAGGGAGGAACTTGGCGCCAACTCTTTCCCCAAATCCCCGCGAGCTTCCCCGGTCTAGTGTTGACGGCTTCGGATGAAACTTGAGTTCTCTTTCAAATCATGTTATTATGATGATGGGAAAGGTGTGCTTGGCTGTCCTTGGCTGTCCTTGGCCAACCCGTTACAATGAGCCTCTGGAACTTAGCAGACCTTGGCAGCTTGGTACATTTGGAGATATTACATGGAGGTCCTAGACGCCATGTGTTCCACCATCGCGTCCTATGGAATCGCTTTGCCTAGTGCGCAGCAGCAGGTAATCATTCAAGATGGGTAAGAGGAGGGGGAAGAGATGAGCAGCTCCGAAATTTCTTCATGTGGGCGTGCGGAGATCTATGAGTCTAGGGGCAGCCATCCGTATAAGAACTCAACAATCCATCTCTGCGGCTCAGCTTAGAGATAGTATTGCCTTCCCGTTTATTTCCGTTTCTTATCTCGCTTACCCCCCTTGGAGAGAAGGGAGGCCTTCATACTGTACTTCCTTACACCTCTAGACCATGGCCACGAATTACGAACCCGCGGATTCTATTGCCAAGGGTATCATCCCGACAGCAAAGCAGTCGTGGGCTGATCTCTTCAAATGGAAGCAGAGAGTCGTCGTCACAAACGAACTCGGCGAGACACATACAGAATGGCAGCCCCCAGCTCCCCTCAGAAACCCCATCTCCTTGATGGCCATGTTGAGTGCTAGAGATTGGATTTACTTTTTCGTGGGCTGGTTTGCATGGACTGCCGATGCCTTCGACTTTCACGCCCTCTCCATCCAGACAGTCAAGCTCTCCGAATACTACGATACCTCCAAGACAGCGGTCACGACTGCAATTACGTTGACATTACTGCTCCGGTCTGTCGGTGCTGCCGTCTTCGGCCTTCTTGGTGACCGGTATGGTAGAAAGTGGCCCATGGTGGCCAATTTGATTATTCTCGGTACGCGACCAAACTATACCTGTTGATAAGGACATAAGGTCTAACAGGGTCTATAGGCGCTCTTCAGATCGGCACTATCTATGCCGCTACATTTCAACAATTCTTGGCCGCTCGGTCGTTATTCGGTATCTTCATGGGTGGTGTATACGGTAACGCAGTAGCGATGGCGCTGGAGAACTGCCCGTGAGTGCACTGTCTTATGCCTGAATTTGGAGCTTACTGTCTTGTTAGAACGGAAGCACGTGGCTTCATGAGCGGCATCCTACAACAGGGCTACTCCTTTGGTTACGTCCTGGCCGCCATCACCAATCTTGGCGTTGGTGGCGCGGTCGAGACTTGGAAGACCGTCTTCTGGGTCGGCGCGGCTCTGTCCTTTGCCGCAGGTCTCCTCCGATGCTGCTTCCCCGAGTCTGAACAGTTTAGAGAAGCGAAGGCTTCCGGCAAACAAATCACCGCAAGCGATTTTTGGGCCGAGACGAAGGATATGTTGGCAAAGGAATGGCGCATATCCGTTTACTGCATCATCCTTATGTCCTGGTTCAACTACTACTCCCACACGAGCCAAGACAGTTACACTACCTTTTGCCTTGTTCAGAAGGAGTTGCCTAATGATGCCGCCACGCGAGCTAGTATTCTGATGAAAACCGGTGCCGTCGTCGGCGGTTCTATCATCGGATATTTGTCTCAGTGGGTTGGTCGTCGAAGGACAATCATTGGGGCTGCCTTGATCAGCGGTGTTCTTATCCCAGCTTGGATTCTTCCCGAAGGAGAACGCGCGCTCTCAGTCACCAGCTTCTTCATCCAATTTTTCGTTCAGGGCGCGTGGGGCGTCATTCCAAGTAAGCCTCTCATACAAATCGGATCATGTGTTCCGTCGTACGCGCTAACCATCGTATAGTCCATCTCAGCGAGCTATCGCCGGCCGCTTACCGGTCTACCTTCCCCGGTATCACCTATCAGCTGGGTAACGCAATCAGCTCGCCCAGCGCACAAATCGTGAACGCAATTTCCGAGTCGCATTCTGTTCGCAACAAAGCAGGGGATCCCGTCGACGCCTACGGCCCAACCATGGGTGTCGCTACGGCCATTATCGTTCTCGGCATTGTCGTCACCACTGCCTTTGGCCCTGAGAGGCGTGGCCGTGAATTTGAAGGTGGCCCTATTGGTGCCAACATTTACCACGACGAGGAGAAGGCTGTCGACGCAGCTTCTGTAGATGAGAAGAGTACCATCGTTGAGGAAAAGGATACCAAGGCTTGAATATGCAGTACAGTATCATGAGTTTCATTATAAGAAAGAGGCAGCAGAGGGGAGTGGCTCTTAGCCCTAGATGTTATATTGATGAACTATATACCAATTACATCCATCAATCATGCCATATAGCTATATTATACCCGAATCAGCAGGACTCCCGCGACGGAGGCCGATGTAACCATGTTATCTTGCAATTGAGCTGCAACATTGTATCATAGCAAGCGTGACCAATTTGGGATCACATATACAAGTATAGCATCATGTCAAATATCAAGATGCAATTCTGTATAGTTTGGCCGGTCTATAAGGGGCTGGTCCGCGACTAGGTACCTAAGTAGGTAGGTAATCTTATCAGGCGAATCCGGCGAGCTTGAATGGGAGATGCTTGGCAGAACCTTTAACCCGACTCGAAAGTAGTTCAATGGGGCACTGAAAACAATTCTGTCTTATAAGTTGTTTCCTTCGTCCTATAAGAAAAGTGACTCGCGGTAAGGCTTCACAGCCGAATTCGACATTGCAGAGGGGTATCTTGAGGGTACCAATATTGTTATTGAAGTCCTACGACACGCGGTGTAAGCTAGCCTGTGTCTCACAACCGGTATTGTTGCTATTACGCTAGGTCATGTCAACATTGTGTTGGGGGTCTCGGATAACGGTGGTATTGTTGGTGCGAGCGCGCTCGAGTGCCCCTACTCTTTCAGCCTCCTCGGTGTCCCTTATGATTATCGAGCACGATCGCAACTCGTAGTCCATATCACCAAGGTCTATATCTAATAATGCTGGCTATACTACCGAACCCCGGTTAACGTCTAGCATCCTCAACCAGCTGACATGAGTGTAGCAGTATTCAGGGCCTCGACATTGGCAGGACAGATTTGTAGCACAGAGGCAACCGGCGTATTCTTGTCATTGTTTTGGTCGGCGCTGCTAATGGCAAGAAAACCAAACGCGACTAACGCGAGACAGTCAAATACTCACAAGATGTTAGTAGATGAGCGTTCGTGGCGGCCTATTCCCGGTTAAACTAGTGGTGCTGCTATTCCAGTCCCATTGGTCGTACCCTGTGACTATTCAGGCAACTTCTTAACAAGGCGAGTTAAAATGAAGCTTAAAGCAGCGGGCTACGCGGATTCCCGGGGTTGAGGATAGAGCAATCGGCAACACACGTGATTGATCCTTCTGATAACGGCTCTTCTCGGCAGATGCTATGCTCGTGGGGACTTAGGTGTTTCATTGCATGACGAGTAGCTAATGAGAGACAATTAAGCTAAAAACTGATACGTAAGAATAGCTAAACCGGAGACTTTTGCTTCGCCTCGGATCCTTGCCCGCCTGCCTAGGCCGGTTCGCGGATCCCGTCGGGCGCCGAGGAGACGAACTATGGAATAGTATACATGGATTGTATGGGTAATTCGATCGAACGCTATAAAGTAAGAGTCTAGCCGAGTAAGGGGGCGAACACAAGCCATGTTGGGGTTGAGATGATAAGTAATGCAGCCAGCCGTTCGGGTTTCGGTCTCATATTGGTGACACTGTGAGACATCCAAGCCCAAGTTAACATACCCTCATCACAATACGACATCTACTTCGGGAGAAGCAGCATCAGTGTGTCAGGCTGCTAAAGTCACTCGAGGTGGTAAAGATGAGCCAGGTAGTGTTTCCCTCTTATAATAATGGCTGATATTGAACCCTCGTTTTAGAACTTATCCCACGTGTTGTCCCGGTTCTCACCAAGGCTTTCCGGAACGACCCAGTATTCAACAATTTTATGGGGGCCCTATCAGAGGAACAGCGGAAAGACTACCTCCCTCTACTCCTCACAGAGCTTCTAAAAGCCAGTACGCTTAATAAAGGAATTATACTCGAAGTTTCATCATGGGGCTGCTGTGCTGCAATGCTGCCTCCTGGAAAGACACTAGATAATCTGCGTACAATGCTCCAACTAGGCTTAGTCCCTGCCACATCGCAGTTAAAGCCAATGGGTATAAAGTAAGCTCGTGCCGCTCTTCTAGCCCCCTAATCATACTTCTTCGCACATGACACTAACATAACCCAGCGGGTCCTGGTCGAATACAGCACGGCTGTGAAAGAAGAAGGCGTTTACAAGGAGCTATTGGAGTATTGTTACTTGTTCTTTATCGGGAGATCCAAATCGCCAGCGCCAAGGACTTGGGGGAATCTTACTCGAACACATGAAGGCCCACGCTCGGAGTCATGGCCGACCGCTGTGGCTTGAAGCCTCGAATCAGAATGCTAGGGGTTTATATGTGAAGTATGGTTTCGAAGAGGTAGAGGAATTCATGCTAGGGCTAGGACTAGTTGGACCTGACGGTTTGGTGTAGAAAGGAGGCGAAGGGGTCAAGAACTGGGGAATGGTGTGGCGACCGGCACCGAAGAAACAGCTCCATAGTTCGGACTAAGTTGGGGAAAATAAGCCTCATGTGCTGGGATACGTAATATTAGCATTCCATGGCCTTTGGGTGAGCTTGAAAGATATAGTCGGTTTCGTGAGACAATGGCGTTGGTAGCAAAAAGGTACCACAAACACTGCGCCTGGCGTAACAGAACATCATCAAATCCGAGCGAGAACCGCTTTTCCAGGTGGTTTGGAAATAATGAGTATTAAAGTCCAAGTTCAGGGTCGAGCTCCGAGTAACTGTTTGGGTTGAACATCCAGGATTGGTGGAAACATCACTCAGTCGGTTCCAGTCTTCTATGAAGGGGCACCGGCCCCGCGAAGTGATTTAACCCTGGTTCTGTAAGTTGACAGCCGGGTACTCGGAACACGAAAATGTAAAGCAGCGGACGGTTAATATAAGACCGTGTGTACTGATGGAGCGACGGCATCACAGTTTGTCGGCTTTTTCGGGTCTGCGTTGTGGAAGTGCCTGAGCACTAACATGAATTTTGAGTTGTGCTATGCTAACGTTAAAATGATTCAAGATGGTTTCT
This sequence comes from Xylaria longipes, assembly GCA_025201785.1. NCBI lineage: Eukaryota > Fungi > Ascomycota > Sordariomycetes > Xylariales > Xylariaceae > Xylaria > Xylaria longipes. The sequence continues at coordinate 176,212 of MU619769.1, forward strand.
CAACCCTACCTATCTTCGTAATTAAAGTCTGTAAAGGCGGCCCCCCCCAAAGCAAGAAAAAAGACATCGAAAACCTCAAGATGCTTTGTTATATAGTCACTACCATCTACCTCTTCGGAGGCGCGGCTATCGCCCAGCAACAGGCCTGGGCTCAATTTAATATACCCAGCCGCTTTCGAACGGCGTGGGTTTACTCACGCATACTCTGTAGGCGGTGGCATTGATTGGTCGGGGCCGTTCACTTGCGTGTCGGGCTACATTTGCTCCGTTCTAAAGTATAGCACTTACATCTGCAAGTTAACTCAATTGTGATTGATGTCGGCAGTGACTATTATAGCCAATGTGTTCCTGGTATCGCAGTTAGTGAGTCGTTCTAATACAGAGTATCCTTAAACCCGTTGAGATCTTGCGCGTATTTCATATATTACTATTCGACGTGCCAATTCGAGTTGAATGGAACCGAAGCATATTTACTACTCTCTTCAATTGCCACAAGTCTGAACGCACACTAAACAGTCGCCAACCAATAGCTAGCAGGACGTTATCTATGACGCGTACAACGGCTGCGGGTACGACAACAGGAGCATCTACGACTCTGTCAACAGTGGGACGACGACGACGACAACGGCCGGTTCAGGGGTATATCCGATGACTCTACAGTCAGGCTACTACTGGGTCCAAGCTGTTGCGTCGCCGAATTTCCACTCTTACCTGCAAGCTGCGCCCACAGTAACATCATCTCCAGGACCAGGCGACGCATACCTGCGACCGGCACAGAACGCGGGGCAATTCAATATTGTCGACGGTCAGCTCGAAAACAATCCAGGGTCAAGTGGCGGCGGCATGCCGTATATTCGGGTGGAAGACCCCACAGACAAGACCCAGCGCACGCTCCAGACATGGTTCGATACGACAGAGAATCCGTACGGCAAGTTTGCATTCCAAGGCGATACGCTCACTTGGACTGTGGCGGACATTTCACGGCCCCACGCAGGGGCGTGGCTAGTTTGCGGTAATGATGGCCAACTGTAGGTATATCAACGCTGGCGCCTATGCGTATGATACGCCCTCGGGCTGCGTGGATCAGACAGTAAGTTCTTTGCCTGTAGACGTACCACAACTATTCCAAAGGCGTGGGCTGACTCTAAAAAGATACATTCTTATGGGGGTTCGACTGCGGATTTGTGGTGGTTTTTGGCATTAGGCACATAATGAGACAAGTTTCGAGTCAGCATATATGTATAAGGGACGTCACGATTCCGAGAGAACGAAAGTGGCCCGATTATTTTGAGGTCTCGTCTGCGGCCTGGTTCCGGGGCAAGAGAATCTTTAACGATCCTACAACGGCATGGGCGTCCGACTAAGAAAGGGAATGGGTTATTGTCAATGCATCCAGGAGCCATGGAATTGCCAAGAGCCCTCGACTATACAAGCGGCGAGACACAATTGGTGCGGTATCACAGTACTTGTGTTCTGTGTCTTGTGCCAGTTGTTCATTATATCCTTATGCGAAGCAATCCAGTGTGTGATGTATTGAATGAATGCACCGTAGCGGGTTGGTGTTTCTGGTCATGATCTGCTGCTGATAGGTATAGAGGGCTTGTGACAGGGGAGTTTATATTCCATTCCATAATAGGCAACCCGATGATACTCAAAGAACGTACTTACTCCTCCCTGGACCAAACAGACTCCTAGCGACAATGATTGATTCATGCCGCCACCCTCAGTGATGTTTGCCACATGGCATCCAACATACGCGGCCTACCCTAAGTCAACGTCCCCTTCCACGAACAAGTAGTTGTTGAATAGCCGATAAATTGCACTAAAAGAGTGTTCTCCTATGCGGTGGGGTGTTCGAGCTGCTCGACTATGGCTTACGCCCGATAACAACGCGTTGAGGGTAATAAGCATGAAAATTCGGAGAGCGAAGCTCGCGTCTGAAGTGGGCGGCGTATACAGCTATTTCTTCCCTTGTCCAGCCTAAAATCGTTGTCCACATATACATTATGAACCCTAGCCATCTTGTTAGCTTGGTTTGTATGAGACTTTTCCGTTTTAACGTACCCTCTATATCTTGCTCGAGTGCCAGTCGGGCGTATTGGCCAATTTCTTTATGTTTAGGGTCTGCAGGCCAGGGCCCGAGAGTTGTCTGTAATCGGAACTATTAGACGATTCCCTCTACGGTATGCCGCGAGTCATTCACCTACCTTCATGTTGTATACTTTGATATCAACAAATCCTGCGGCTTCCATGGCTTTTACTTGTATGTTATCCTCCACGGGTTGAAATGTGCGACCGAACTTCCTTCCAGCTTCCGAGAATACGCGACCCCATTGGTCCATGGCAGATCCGTATGGAACTGTACCATCGTCGCTTTGAATGATAGCCGAAGATTCTTTGGATTCGAAGATGCCGCCAGGCTTTAGTGTCTGAAATACTTCTCTAAATAAGGCATACCAATTTGGAATTGCACCAATCAGCCACCTCATGTGGATATAGTCGAAACTGTTGGGCGCATAGGTCCAAGGCTGTGTTATATCGTCAATCTCGAATTTTAGGTTCGGTGGAATCCATTGCGGTTGTGATGGCGAGATGTCAACTCCAATGACTTCGGCGTGGGGATACTGATCGGCAAAATCACTGCGACATTATATCAGCTTTTTGCCCTTCTGCTATGAGATATTTCCTAGGTTATTCACATTGCCCATATGCCTGTCAAGCTTGTATTAGTCAAAGACGCACATGGTTTGGTTCGCAAGACTTGATTAACATGAACCCGCGAACATACCAGTACCACACCCTACATCCAATACTTTCTATCAATTCGAGTCAATTCTTTGAGCTCACAAATTCTTGACATCGATTGTCCTTACCTGCACATTCTCGTCAATATGAGCCAAGGTAATTTTCCCATCCTGCATCAGCGTTGAGACGTGATGGCTTGAAGTATATCAGCAATCTACACATGGAGACAAATATCATCATTGAGTTAACATCGAGCTTAGACATACAGAATATCCATAGACTCATCATGCTGGGCATCGTTGGGGTTCCTAGAGATTAGAAAACACATTAGCTTCATGAGCAACTTGAAGGTGCTATCAGCTTCGGGGATGAGTCGCACCATGACTGGGCATTGCCTCTCTCGCTATGATATGTGCGGCCATGCACGGTTCGATACTCGAGTATACTCGCCGACAGCGACGCTGTCGAACTCGCGTTATCGTCACCATATGCTGAATCGACATCATCAAATTCATCTTCATCTTCTACCTGCTGGAAACCAGAGCTCAATCAGCTAAATTCTCCTGGCCCATGAAAAAGGACATAGTCTTATCGGTCTCACCGGTACTTGGGCCCAATGCGACGCGGGAAGAACATCGCTCGGAGCCGTCTCTGGTAGCGCAGCAGTCGCTGGGGTTGTCGCCGGTGGCTCTGTTGTTGTCGTTTCTGTAGGTGCTAGAGCTGGCGTTGTCGTTGCCGGCCCAGCAGTTGTTGGTTGCGCGGTGGTGGTACCGCCAGCCTGCGGGCTATCACTAGTAGTTGTAGTAGTAGCCTCTGGGACTATCGCAGGCGTGGTTTGCTGCGGACCACTAGTGGACGGCTGACTGGACGTTGTCGCCATATCGCTCTGTGTCTGTGCTATCTGGATTGACGCAATAGGCTCCTGAATATGCGATGTCCCTAATGACACCCAAATACCGGCTAGATTCAAGGCCTTTTGACGACAATTCTCGCGTTTGTGAGTAGAAAAGAAAATCGGGAAAGGCAAGAATTGGGCGTAGAGGACTTGGAGGGAACCACAAATGATCCTAGAACGGTATACAACTAGATTACCGTATCATATTGTCTATGTTCTTGTGGAGCCGCAGGGATCTACCGTTGTGTTGTCATGCGTACAAGCAAGCAACGGGCAATCCAGGTTGCATTGGATCGAAACTGAGAATGTTATCCCTTCATCTTTAGCGATGAAGATGGAGATACAGTATAAGGGATGAAGAATAGGCTGTCTAGATAATGCTTTTCTTTCATCGATATTTCCCATCCTTTCTTCTACGCTAGCTCTACATAGTACGTTGCAAGCTTCTTTTTTCTTCCTTCTACTCGCTTTCGGGGGCGTGATGAGGAGAAACGTACACTAGTCTAGACCCTAGGCTAGACTCACTAACCTTACACCATTTACGCGACTAGACTATCTAGTATACGTAGTGGATGGTCTAACTGTTGTGATCCGTTTTCGCGTTCTCATGTGCCACTGAATTGAACTAATAACAGGGTGACAAACCATAAAACTGTAAAGCCTTGCTTGCCTGATACCACTACGGCGAATTTCCTAGATAATGCCCCTTTGAGTCGTTGCAGAGTAAAACTTATCAGGAAGAAAAACACTCGAGATCTAATGGATACGTTGGGTCTAACACTACGGTACACTATGGTACCCTAGGTTCCATAGATCTGCCCACGTTGCCGCCACGGCACAATCCTGGTTGACAGGTCCACTCAGCGTTCAAGTTGACCCCAGTGAGCTAAACCTGGGCGTTTGTCAACTGTCGCTTCACCAACAAATGACCGATTCTACCGATCTTAGCCTATTTAGGTCTCACTTGTACTAGGTAGAACTTGTCTTTGTTTTGATGTCTTAGAGGACTAGTCTAGAATACCGACTAGTTTATTAATCAAATACCTACGTGATCTACGTTAAATTCGCGTTATATGTTTCCTGGGCTAGTCGCGGCCTTGGTCCAAGCCTTTATTTATAGATTTAACGTATTTTTAAAATGTTTTTATTTTTAATAAAAAAGGTATAGTTTAAATAATATAATTAATAATGGTTTTTTAATATAATTAATTTTATTTATTTAAAAGTTTAAAAATATTAATATTTATAATTTATATATAATTAAAAAATTTTTTAAAGTTATTTAAATAATTATTTTAATAGTTTAAAATAAGCTTTAATAAAGTTTTATTATTATATATATATAGTTATAAAATTAATGTTTTTTTATAATTTTTTTATATATATTTTAATAAATAATAAATTTAATTAATTAATTAATAATAGCTTTTTATATATTAAAATATTTTTTTTAATTTAATATTATTAATAAAAAAAGTTTTTTTTTATAAATATTCATTAAATAATTAAACTATTTATTTTAGTTTATTTATATAATAATATATATAAAAGTTATTATTTAATTTAGTTTAACGGTTAAATTTAATTAATTTAATTAATTAAATTTATTATATTAAATAAAAATAAAAAATATATTATTAATATTTATAGCTAATAGCTTTAATAATAATAAATTAACTTATATATATAAATATAATATATATAGCTAAGTTATAATTAATGTTATAGCTTATTTATATATATATTTAAATATAAATTATTTAAATAACTTATTATTAAAAATTAAAGCTTTTAATGCTAAAATTTCTTTTTTTTTATAATTAATATATAAATTTAAAGTTTTTAATATAAAATCGCGAATATATTTTTATAATAATTATAATCTTTTTTAAACGTTATTAATAACTATTTTATTGTTTTTATTTTTAATTTTTTTAAATAATAAAATAAAATATTTAAAGTTAATTTACTTATATATTTTAATATAAAATAATTAATTATAGTTTTTAAAAGTTTATAAATAATTTTATAAAAAATTATTTATACTAGCTAAGTTTATTTTAATTAAAAGCTTTTTATTTATAACTATTAAATTTTTATTAAATATTTATTTTATATATATTTTAAAATATAAAAATTTAATTTTATTATAAAAATATTTTTTTAAACTTATAAAATTTTCTTTTTATAGTTTAAAAATTAATTAATAAAAATATTAAGCTTATAAAAAATTATTATTAAACCGCTTTTTAAAATATTTGTTTTTATTATATAAAAATATATTAATTAAATTATTTAAATTAAAAACAAATTTTTAATATATAATTTTATATATATTAATTATTAAAAAAATTATATTATTTAAATATATTATATTAATAATAGTATTATATTTAAAATCTTTGTTTTAATATTAATATTATTAAAAGTTTAAATAAAATTAAATAAAGCTATTAAGTTTTTTTAATTAGCTAGCTATAAAATAAATAATGGTAGTTATAAGCTAGCTAGTTAATTTTAATAAATAGATTTTATAAAGCTTATTTTAAGTTATATAATTAACTATTTATATATATAAAAATATTTACTTATATTATTTTTATTATAAATAAACAATTTTTTAATTCTTTAATTAATATATAAATAAAACCTTAACTAAAAGCTTTGGTTTTATAAAAAATTTTAAATATAATAATAATATATAAAATAAAATAAAATAAATATTTAAATTAAATATAATTAATTTTATTATTATTATATTTTATATTTTTTATAAAAATAAAGCTTTTAATTAAAGTTTTATTTATTATGAAAATTATATAATTAAAAATAAACCTTATAAAACTTATTTATTAATATTAAATAGCTAGCTTATTATTATTTTTATTTTAAATTAAAAAAGCTTTATAATAAATATAATTTATTAATTATTTTAAAACTATTATTTTAATAAATATATTAAAACTAAAAAATATATAAATAAATTTAAATAAATATATAATAATAATTATATATTTATTTATATATATTTATTTAATAATTAATTATTATTTATTTATATTAAAATATTAAATATAATTATATATATATAATAAAAATCAATAATTATAAAAAACCTTTTATTTAAATAAATAAAAATCTTTTAGCTAAAGTTTTAAAATAAATAAACCTTTATTTTATTTAATTATATTTTTTTCGCTAAAAACTTAAATATATTAAAAGCTTTTTTAACCTAGGGGTAAAAAAGCTTAAGTTTTTAAAACCTTTTATTTAATAAAACCTTTTTTTTTTTTACTATTTATTATTTTTAAATTATTATTTATTATTTATTAAATATATATAATATTATAATTAATAACTAAAATAATAATTAAAATAATAACTATATAAAATATAAATAATTTATTAGTTTTTTCTTTTTTAAACAGCTATAAAAGCTTAATAAAAAAAACAAAAATATACTAGCTATTTTTTAAACAGTTATATTATTTGTTTAAAAAAACGTAAGTAAATCTTTATTAAAAAATAAAAATCAGGTTTAAATAATTAATATAATTTGTTTAACTAGTTAATAATTATTATTATTATTATTTATAATAAATTTATTTATTAATTATTATATTATTTATATAAATTCTTTTATATAAATTTAATAACTAGTTTATTTTTTATATTAATTATTAATTTAAACTTAATAAATTTAACTTTATATAAAAATATTTAAAATTAAAATAAATATAAAATTAAATAAGTTTAAAATAATAATAAAAACTTGTTTATTAAGCTTAAAGTTTTTTTTTAAATATTTTATATTATTAAAGCTAAAGTTAGTTATATATAATCATTTATTAATTATTAATAAATATAAAAATAAAACTTAGCTTATATTTTATTAATATTATTTTTTAAAAGATTTTTTAGCTATATAAAATAATTTATTAATTATAATAAATAATTATTAGTTTTTATTTTAAATTAAAAAAATATATTATAATATTAAACTTTTTAATATAAATTTTAATTTAAATAAAATTAAAAAAGTTTTATAATAATAATTTTTAATTTAAATAAAAATAAAATTTTTTTATAATAAATATAATATAGTTTATATATAAACAAATTATATAAATAAACGGATTATTTTTTACTAAACTATTAAATTTAATTATTAATAACTTTATAACTAAAATATTTATTATTAAAAATTAATTAAAATTTAATTTATTATTTATTTTTATATTTTTATTATAAATCTTTATATTATAGCCGGTTTTACTATACTATTTATATTATTATTAATATAATAAACTCGGCTTATTATTACTATAATTCTTTAACGTTTATAACTATACTAAATCTTATATATTTTTTTAAATAATTAAATTAATTATATTTTTTATAATAAAATTATTTTTATCCTATAAACGTTTTTTTTTACTTTTTTAGCGTTTATTTAATATTTTATTTATTTTATAAAACTTTTAAACTTTATTATTTATAAAAATAAGTTAATATATTAATATTTAATTTAACTTTATAAACTAATTAATAATATTTAAAATTAGTTTTAAAAAGTTTTTTTAATAACTAAAAATTTAATTTTTAATAAAAATTAATTACGCGGTTATTTTTTTAATAGTTTTTAACGTTTAAATAACTTAAAGTTTAAACAAGTTAATAATATTAAAAATTAACGTTAATAATTATAACTATATATTTAACTTTAAAATTATAGCTTATAGATTATAAAATATTAATTTTAATTTTTAAAAACTTTTTAAAATATTTAATTTTATAAAAATAATAAAATAAGCTTTTTTAAACATAATAAAAAACTCGGGTTTAATAATATAATTAATATATAATTTAATAAATTTATTAATTTAATAATTATACGCTTATTTTAATATATTATAAAACTTAATATTAAATAATTATATTAAATATAACAAATAAAAAAACAGAAAAATAGTTATAATATTTTATTTTTTATAAAACTTTTTAAACTTAGCTAATATATAATTTTTATATTAGTTTAATACTAATAATTAATATATATTTATTTAT